>PQWD01009251.1:0-216174 GCA_019425675.1 Leucinodes orbonalis
TGAACGTCAAACACAAAAATTTAACATCTAAATTATCAAATCCATAATGAATTATTCCACCAGCCAGCGTGGACGCTTGATAGTCCACTATCGATATACTTTCGGTAGTTCATCGACATCAAAATTCTATCGATATTATCGAAGGGGAAATGAATGTGTCACATTTATTTACTGAAGAAGAAATACTTGAACTCTCCGAGCGAGTCAGTGGCCCTGAATGTATGAAAAACTGTCAATAGTATCAATAGTATAATAAGTGTGAGAGAACCATGCACGAACAACTTGAATGAAGTAAAATCGTGGTCTAGCATAAAACCGCCGAGAAACAACGCACAGCCCTACTTTTTGTATCTCTTCTTTTTTAAGGTTTGCAACACACTATTTGCTCCTTTTGAATTCGAATCTAGGTTATTCTTTACATATAAATATCGGACACAAATATATCAAATATACCTAAAAATTTCATTGTAAATAAAGCTAGAGAGACTTGTGTCTGATTTTCCTCTCGCTTCAATCTATCGCAGTGCCGAACATAGGTCTACCCAATTCTCTAGTTTTTATTTATTAGTAAGTCGATTGTTGCTAAAGGTGTGGGTTGGAGTGGTCCATCGTCGGTGATGTCGTCGTCCGGCGAGCTCCCCAGCGGACTGTCCTCCGCGGGGCCTTCTTCGCCGAACTCGAACTACGCGTCCAACTCCGAGAATAATAAGAACAACTCTGACAGGTGGGTTCAAATAAGTAGTGCGTTACTTATTAGATAATAATAATAATTTATTTATTTCAATCAACATGGATTTTTTATTTATTTATTATTATTTAACATTTATGCACACCAGAAAGACAAAACACAATAAACATGGAAAAGTACGTACAAAGGCACAGCTTATTTCACAATGAAATTTCTTCCAGCTGGCCAAACAAAGGAAACAAAGTAAGAAAAGTAGGCAAGTGTACTAATAATAAAATAAAAATACACATATATAATTTAATTGATAATTTTGTCTTAAATAAAACAAAAATTATCAAGTTACATTAATAAATTACACAAATTGAAAATTATTTACAATCAATACTAATTAAAATAAAAACAGAATGATGTCAAAAAAATGTACATTCCATTACATTAAAAGTTTGGATATTTTTTTAGAATAATTTATGCACGATATGATACCTAGGTGTAGTCTCGCCAAATTTTTGGCCGCTTCGAACTTTGCACAAGACGATGCAGTTTACATAATTCGTATATTTGTACTTGACTATACCTGCGCAGTAAGCACTGACTATAGTCAGAGCGGCCATAAAGCTTGGTGAGATCTGTAAGTAGGTAAAATGAAGGGGTCATTTTTAATTTCATATTTCTTAATTAATATTGGTTTTATCATCAAGTATAGGTGTTGATAGAAAATAATAACTTTTAACAGTTGCTTTCATCAATGCATCTGTCATGAACAGGCAAGTCCTTTATCACAAGGTTAAGGGAATTTGTTATCATCCACTTCATAACTTACTTTGTAATATAATATAGGCAAGTCTGCTAAGGTAGATTTCTCTGCCATATGTGATTGTGTTAGTTTTACATACAAAATCGAAGGAAACATAAGTACAATCTGTAATTAAAGAATGGTGTATTGTTAGTTACAAACATATATGAAATTTTATTTGAAAGAATGCAGGTATTTAAGTGTTTTTTTTATCGATACATTCCATTATAAATGTGTAAAGTGAAAGATACTGTTATTATGACCTCGTTTAACTGTAGGAATTGCAAATAGAGATTAGAAAACTGCAAATGCCAGTCATAACAAACAATTACCAAGAGTATTTGTAGTAATCTTATGAAAACACAGCACCTAGTTAAAATATTGACATGTCTGTTCAAATATTTACTGTGATAACCATATTTAGGTTACATTATTTTTTTCCCTTCTTAGGCATCGTGTTCAGTAATGCATTTAGTTTAGTTTCTATGCTACCCTGAAAGTTTTCTATCTCTTTATATATTATACCGTTGACAAATCGCTAAAAAGGTCGATCACGAAAGCCTGGCCGTTTCCTTATTCAGTGTCATTATTATTTTCCATGGGGATTTCAGGCAATTTTTTGTCACATGTTTTATATTTCCTTATTTAAAATGTACTCATATTTTTCGTCAGATTATAAACTATATTGTACCTGAAATCCCTCCTTTGTATTGTCTATTGCTTGATACTTGTACACTTTAAATCGACTTTGTGTATTAGATATTTTAGCCCTGTAAAATGTTGTGCTAATTTGTGTTTTTAATTTTATTCGTTTTCACACAAGTGTCTTGATCGTTGATAATATGTATATTGGTAGGTAGTTATACCTATGTTTACTGCGGTCAAAACCTCAAACAACTTATTCAAATATTATTTATCTTATCTGAAAAAGAGCATTACAGAAACAAAGATGGCAGTAATGCAAATACGTATTAGAGTCATACGCTTTTGACTTTGTTCTTATATTATAATAAACATTTCTCATTTTGTCATGAAATAAACATAATACGATTCTTTATATACACGTCCATATGAATACATTTTTATCAATATAAATTAGTAAAATGCACAAGCACAGCTTTAATTCGTATTCATGGTTCATATGTGATAGAAATATTGGGACCAGTAATAGTTACAAAAGCAATATGTAGATGATTCACTACAATCATGATGTATTGCAACAGCTCAGCTTAGTTTTTGATTAAGGTTCAATCACAGCTCGCTATTGAAATCAATTATTTGAGATTGTTTCAAAGGTCGACAAAAGCACTAGTGTGGAATTTGTGGAAATAGTCAATATAGCTAAGAGCATATTCGATAATGATTTATGTGTCACTAGAAGTACGTACTTATCAAGATGATAGATATCTGTGGCCATCTTTAAATAGGCAGACATGGAGATTGACCTTGATTTATCATTAGGTCTGAATTCGCCCTTGTACTTCAATCATCTATGCAATTCTCTAAGTTTTAATAGTCTTATTAGCTTGTGTTTTAACCAAATAAAATAGCACCATTTCTAACTACTAAGTTTTGACATAAATATTTTAAAAAAGAAATCTATAACAGCTTAGAGAATTGCCGTTTAGGTGTCGCCACAAGCAAGTGGCGGACGTGAACTGTGTCATTGATTGCAGTAGCAATTGGAGTAAAAGTGTGGCGGGCAAGCTCCCCCAGTGGGACGGGGAGGCGGCCACGTTGTGTCTCGACGCCGGTCTGCCCGTTCTTGCCGCACGCCAACCTTGCAGGTATCGCTAAACACGGTCTCTAAATAAATAAATCGTTATAGTCGAACAAAGACAGATCTGCAAACTGGTAGGCATTTTAAAAGTGGTCTTTTCATGACTGAAACACATCGGAAAAGTATGTATGTACAGTCGCCATCAGATATTCAAATCAAATCATAGTAAAAAAAATATAAGCCAGGTATGAAAGAATGGCTATTTTGCTTAGTGTCATCAATGATCACCAGCACGGTTTTTGCATGCTCTGAATGACAGCTAAAGTCTATTATAGTTCAGCACTTACATATTATGCCAAATGTTATGTGCAATGCATGTCATTTCATATGCTTGCAACTGTTCTTTATGCATCGCAATTAACTTATTTTTAGGACATAATATTAACATGTTCGTCGAAGTCATGCATGGACTATGTTCAGGCCATTTAATAATCGCGTATAAATAAAATTTTATTTCATATGTATTTATGAACAAAGCTCATTAGTCATAAGCAAGGTATCTTAGCCGCGTGACCGTCAGGATGGTCCGTGACTACCCTTATTTTATATCAAAGTAATTAATAGAAGTTAGTGCTTACTCTCTTAGCTGTCACCAGTTGGTACTGATCGTTAGACCGTTGGTACCCTTGATTAAAAGAAAATAATCTTCTTTTTAGGTGACGCGCCATTCTAGCATCAGGATTGCTGGTCACCTATGCAATGAGAACTAACTGCGTACATTAATAGTTTCTTTTTGACTAATAGTTGGCACTAACTGATATCTTCATATACCTACGCTGTTTTGGATATCATAACTTTTAAGGATTTAAAGTTATTATGGATTACTTCTATGGCAAAACCCCTAAAAAGTAAAGTATAATAAAATAAATATCAACTAACATTCACACAGCGCCACCTGGCTCCATGTTAAGCCAGCCATGTTAAGCAGCTTGTTAACCAGCTGATAAACATACTAATTTAGTTTTTTTGCAAATACATATATATTATGCATTGGAAACACCTTACTAATACATACCCATAATAACACATAACAGTCATGTTCATGCACACAAATGTTTGTACTTCCCGGGATCGAACCCGGAACCCTTGGTATAATAGTCAGCGCCTCAACCGTAATACCGAATGGGTCGTGATGAATAGTCAGCGCCTTAACCGTAACACCGAATGGGTCGTCATGAATCAAATGAGAGTGTGTGCTTAAGTGTTTAATTTTATAATTTTACTCATAATTTTTACATATAAATTAATAACGTTAGCGTGTGAGCTCCGTAAATCGATATGTGTAGGTTGATATTTATTAATAATTGTAACCATTGTGTGTAGTAGGTATCTAGAAGTTACTGTGCTTATTAAATAACTAACGCACATCAATGATGTAAAAAAGTATGGATTCGTGATATGCTTACAAAACAATCGAAGTGTTCCGAATGCATGCATGACAGCACACATACACATATTTCGAATTTAGAACACATTTACCTAAACAAAAGAGTACAAACTGTACTCTCTTGGTTTTTAAGGATGGCGTATCTACCTTTATATACTCGTATATAGAATATCATTAACGCACATTTGCTTGATTGAAAGGTTCATCTATTAGCGGCGACGTGACGCCGGTGTCTGTGGCATCTGAGCTGGATTTCAACAGCAACGAGGCCACCGCCGGCTCCATCACAGACCACGATCTTTTGGTAAGACTTGGTGCAGTAAATCGGAGTTTACTCCTAGTTTTGCTAGCAGTACGGCTCGAAGGCAGTGTTGTAAAGAAATCTTATAGACTTAATACTGGTACTCCGTTTGCTTAAAAGGTAGCTCGCTGGTGGAGGCTAAAAGCGGAGGGCCAGCGATATCTGGCGTAAATAAGGGAAGACCTATGTCCAGTAGTGGACTGTAACAGTTTAAAAATAGAGAGAGAAATTGGTACTCGGGTCTTATTTGAAGATTTAAAACAAAAAAATATAAGAAAAAGCTCAAACCCCTCTAAGATTTTAGTTTTTACAAACAGATTCCAGTCTTGCTAAAGGTAATTCGAGACCGGGTCTTGATGGACCTCATTCGTAATTATTCGAACTTAGTAATTATGATGACTGCAGTCCTTTCCTTAAACAGACAAATATCTTTTTATCGAGTTTAGTTTTGGCTTTCTTCAGCTGCTATTCTCTGCTTTAAAGTTCTCCTTTAAAAAACTCCTTTGAGTTCTTATTCTTCATAACACTTTTATGTCCGCTACAATGGACTGCAGTCTTGCTGCATTGCTTACAAGACTTGAAAGAACTCAAAGGACTGAAAAGAAATATAAGTATTGCAAGGCCAGAAAGGACTCAATACCTACTTACTAGTCATTAGTTCTGGAAAATGAACTTATAGTCGCAATATTGCTACCAAAACCCTAAAAACACTTTCGAAGGACCATTAATATCGCATTTACACTATAGTTATACTTATTAAAGTCATTTTCTTAGAGCGCTGAAGGTGAAGACGACGAAGAGACACTATCAGCAGACCCCGGGGAATTCGCGTTGAAGCTAATAAAGAACGACTTAAGTCCCCTCAACCTTGCCGGATCTCTAGCACCGCCTCTGCCAGGGGGCGACGACTGCACGCCCTCTACGAGCAACGGCCCTCCCGACTTTTACGGACTTAATGCACACCAGACGAAGGAGACATTTTTCAAGGATCTGCCGACAAGCAGCAAAAACTTCAATTTTGACAATGACTTGACCAATAAATGCTCCAAAGGAGATGTAAATTTGGACCCGTTAAACATGCAGAGCAAAAACAATGGATCTAATTGCAAAAACAAGAAAGATGAAACACTCAATAACGGGAGTAGAAGATATAGCGACAGTAGTGCACAGAAAAGTAATATTAGCTCATCACAAGCACCAATAGCAGGCAGTAGGTTCACAACCACCTTAGTCACTGAAGATTTGTTGATACCAAGTACATCGAGTAAGTCGAACAATAATTTGCCTAACTTATCAGAGGTTGAGCCAGGCAGCCCATTAGTCACTAAAGCTAATAATGTAACTGTAAAACCAGGCTTTACTATTGCTGATGAGAAGACTAATGAATACACAGTGTGCTTTGTGATCTAACAAGTTGTTGATTAATCATTAAATAAATGTACAATGACTTACCATCACAGTTATTAGGTTTTTGTATTGATATATTTTACAATTGATGTAGGTGTCTCTTTTGAGTATCACATTTTTATGAGTAAATTTTTTTTTACCTTTATATAAATCTAATTACAAGTTATGTATTTACCATTAATGAATTTAAGTAATAAAATAAATTTGTAAATTTGCCTAACATTATACCTAGTAAAAGTTGACATTCAGTTTAACAATCTGATAAAAAACAATATTTTAACTATATATAAATTTTCAGATAATGAACATCCACAAGAATGAGCTGAAACATAGTACACTTTTTAGAATGCGAATCATATCACTGTTTTTCAAATATCTGTCCTAAAGTTAATATAATCTTAGTAAAATTAGTATAAGAATATGCAAAATAAAATGATATTCTCCAAGTATTCATTGTGTTTATCTTCTGTAGTCATAAATTTTTAAAAAACGTGGTTCTTTCTGGGAACTGGAACCTACATAGTTTCTTTTGATATAGAAATAAAACAAAGAAATATTTTTTTATAATTTAACCAATAATATCACACCATACATTTTAAAGCTCAATTACAAATGTAATGAAATAAGCTAAGCTTAAAACTTAAAACCTTACTGACCAGATCATCACATAAATATATTATAAGCAAACTATAACAAATGCTGCATGCTCTCTACTCTGTCTTGGCCATCTTTGGAGCCATTTTGACAAGGGACAACAATGTGTTGAACATTCCCTGGTGTTGGATGCCAGGCCACAGCAACATCACCACAGACAAAATGTAGAGTAGGAATATGTTGCTGATTGATGAGGAAATCCAAGCCAAGGTGCATAGCATGCTGATGGAGATTATGTAGTACTGAAAATTTAAAAATAACTTTATAACCTTAAGAGTAACAGATATAAAACAGCACATTAATAGGGGACAAAATATTATTATCTTTAAATGGTTGGTGTCTTAATAATATCATTACAGTCTAATATATTTCAATGAATAAAGGTATACCCTAATGAGTTCCACCACCATACTGAGTTTCTTGCTGGTTTCTTCTCAGTGGAAAACTACCTCCCGAACCAGTAGTAGCTTCATTTGACAATCATTTTTTTCACAGATTATCCCAAGCAGACAACATAATATATTTATCCCTGCCACCTCAAGTCATTGGACTATCAAGTTAAGGTTTGGCTTTCACATCTTTAGTCATTCTGTGGATCCCACTTGATAGAACACAGACTATCAGTTCTTCACACTGTGCCCTTAGCAACTGTCACTTCAACCTGCTAGTAACTATGTGCAACATAGTGCTAACTGGCCAATATTGTATTGTAATTGAATAGTACTGAAAACTCTATCACAGTGTAATTGCTAATTTGGAATATAAAGATGTTGTTTCAGTATTCAGTAATTTACTGCCTTGTCTTATCTTAAAGCCTAGAACGTAGCTATAGTAAAAGCATAACTATTATGGTGCCAGAAATAGGTGGAAGTAACAGTTTACTAAACTAATTATAATCATGATATCTCAATACTCACCATGCATGGGCTTGTATCCCTCAGAGATAAAAGGATTGCACTTGATACATAATTTATTGTATTGAAGAACAATGCTTCTACATATTTCTTCAAACATCTTTTCATTTTGTCCAGTCCAGGAACTAGGGCCGTACAGGGAGTTGCATATGACTGGTACAATGAAATCAATAAAATTAAAGATCAAACCAACCATTGCAAAAGTGGCCAGAGAATTCATATCCAAAAGCCAAATAAGAAAATAAAGAAATGTAACTGCCCCAACAATTGCACATGGATACCACTGTTGTTCCCACAGAATTACCGACTTGAGAGGTATGAGAGCCATACGCCATCCTTCAAGGAGTCTTTTCAATTTCATTACTTGTTGTTCCTGAAATTTTTTCAAAATATATTGCACTTATTAGGAACCAATAATCTGAACAGTATTTTAGGTAGCAATTGTTACTGTATGAGATTCAAATTACAAATTCTGGGTTGTAATATAAATATAACTTAGAAAACTTAACAAGAAATAAGACTGAGTATGTGGATGACTCGCTTCAAATTAACACTGTTAATGTTGCATTAATAGGTTTTGCAATCCGTGTAAGATAGTGATCATTTAAATCTAATTTACTTCAAAACTTAATGCTTTTGCTTCTTGCAATAAAGACAGTTGAGATAATTTTTTATTTAAGTTATTTTATAATGCAAAAAGATTTTGGATTCTGATAAATTTAATAATGTTAACATTACTTATTTTTTAAGAAAATGTTTTGTGGGTAAATCATTTAAGCTTCTATACCTGATCCTGCGGAATTTTATCTGCCATTTTTATTTCTCTGGATGCACAGCAAAAAATAAATTATGTTCTTATTAGATTTGTGATACGCGAATAAGACAAAAGGTTTTGGCGAGAACGGCACAAAATTATAGAAGAACCGTTTCAAACATTGATAAAAAGAACGTCACTCAGTCAAAAATCAATTAAAATTGTCAATGTCAAAAAACAAATTACAATAACATGGAAATTTTGTAAAAGTACTTCAGAGGCGATTGAAATATATATTTATTTCAAATTCATGTTATGAATCGCAAGAAGAGTGAGCGAGATAGATACAAAATGTATACCCATGTTAGAGCATCTTAATTCTGCCACTTTATATGAACATCACTTCGTGAACCTGTCAAAAATGACAACTTATTTCTTTTGAACAAAGACAACTCTATTGAGTCAGCTAATGATATTATTATATTAATAAACTTTGAAAATGAAAAGTGTTTATTTAGTTTAGGTCCTTACAGAACACTTATGAATGTCAAATGAAGCTTTGATTGTGAAAGGTCGCTGGTTGAGACTGGATGAGAAAAGCAAAGGACCGGGATATCTGGCGAAAAATGGAGGAATCTATGTCCACAGTGGATTGCGATAGGTTGAAGAGAGAGAGAACTTTGATTTATAGAATAGTAATAAATATCCACATAGTTCAAGAGCAGTATAAAAGTCCTATGGATCAGATTTATGAACATTTTTTTAAAACAGTCTGAGAAACCATAGAACTAAGTAGACACTTCTGAAAATGCCTGATTTTACCCGTATGCAAAATTGAGACCTCACTTCCGGTTGTATGTCCCGAAATTTTAATTCGAAAATTTATAAATTGATACATAGAAAAAATTAACTGCACATTAAAGTATTCGATCAGTAGAATTAAGTTTTCAAAGGTCGACAAGCACAATTCATTCATGAACGTCAGTCGACCACATTGAAAGGACGTACCTTTTATTGGAAGTACCTTGGATTTTCAGGAGAGTATATCTATAGTTCTATGGTTTTTCAGACTATATTCATGAAATTGTTTTTGTGTCTGATCCATATTACTTTTATACGGCCGGCTTTCCGACTAACTACCCAAAGACTTCTAATAGAAATCTTTGCCACTACCATTCACACAGCGCCATCTAGCCCTATATTAAGCGTGAAGCTTATAATATGGGTACTAAAAAACTTTTGTTCTCAAATTTGTTTATTATACATAGAAATACCAAGACACAAACAGATATTAAGTTCATGCCCACAAATGTTTGTAATCCAGGAATCAAACCCGGAACTGTTGGTGTATTAGCCAATACATCTCAACCATCACACCTTATTCCTCAGAGTATTTCCATCCTAATTAAATATTCGGGATATTATATTTATGGACATCAATATCATATATATTTATCTAAATCATTAGAAAACAAATATTAAAAATATAAATTAAAATCTCCATGGCCCATGATAAAATTTTAAGTGCTTAATTATTAATAAAACTTCATGCAGGCGATCGGATGAAAAATAACAGATAAAAAAGAAATCGTTTATTTGATGCATGATAAAAATATAATTTAGAAAATAGTTTAAAAGTAAATAGGTAGCTATTTTCATAATACAATATAAACTATATTTAATATACAAGTTTTAAATAGTCAGCCTTTGAATTGATTAGATATGCAGTTCCAAGGGTTTAGAATAGAGTTTGTCTATCACATAATTAGACAATCAATCCATACTTTGTCATATTAAAACATCACAATCATTGACTTTATTTTTGTAAAAATAAGATGTTGCCCTTAAAGCCAAAACGAAAGTAAATATTAAAAAATAAAATATATAAAAAATATCCATCATATTCATCACTCTTTTTTACTGTACACGGCGAAAATATCTTTTCCCTGGTGTATTGGCTTTTTCATGTGTAAGAGTCTGAAAAGAAATGATGTAATCATAAGATTAATTAATATTAAGATTCAATTGTAAGACACATCACAGACATTTTATTACAGTTAAAAATATGACTACTATTACTTGGTTTTAAAAATAAACACAATACATATTGTGAAACTTACAACAACACATTCATCATCCGAAAACAAATAATGCCGCCCACATTTAGCTCCTGTTTCAGGAATCACAGATGTGGTCTCCATTTCATTATCATTTAATATTTTTGTTACACTCTGAAAAGTAATTAATTTATTTAGCTCAAAGAAAGCACTCAAAACTTCAGAATGTCATTCAGGTTCAGAATAATTATCATAAATTAAGAAGAATCAGGCAAACAAGGACTGACACAAAACATTAGCATAACTCATCAAATATATATATTTATTGATGAAAATAAATATACTTTTATATTTAATGTATATAGTATCCAAGTGATTTAAGGGTTGTGCATGAAGTAGCCAATCAGTACTAAGCTTGTGTTTACACTAAGGCTATACATCTTTGACAGGTAGGTTTGTGCCCCTCGGGTCTTTTATGAGCTGATATGACCTATGTGATTATTTAATAGTAAAATGTGATATCTTCAATATAACCTATAATGTCTCACTGCAAGGCATGGGTCTTCCCACACTAGGGAGAGTTTTGGCCATAACCCACCAGTACCTATGATCAATATGGTATGAAATTACTGATATAAATAAATACCTTTATGGTAGAATTTGGCATGTTCTCAATATATTCTTCACCAATTTTAAATGTGTATTC
Organism: Leucinodes orbonalis; assembly: GCA_019425675.1. NCBI lineage: Eukaryota > Metazoa > Arthropoda > Insecta > Lepidoptera > Crambidae > Leucinodes > Leucinodes orbonalis. Next base: position 11,442 of record PQWD01009251.1, read on the forward strand.
AACTGTCCTCATAAGGGAAGAGTTCTTTATAGTCATAGTTTCACCATCCAAGCTAATTTCCATCAAAGGTGATGACATAGCCATCATTTTCCTTCCTATATATGGAACACCTTAAAAAAGCTTTGTTTTAAAAATCTATATAATTGAATGCCAATGAAATTTAGTAAAAATAAATTTATTCTTTAAAAAATTACAAGCTACAGAACTTAAAAGAAGCAAAAACAAAAAAAATCAATTCTCTACCACACATATTCAGATCAAAAAATTTTATAAGCTTAAATATTTAACAAAGAGTATCAACATTGCCTGTGACAATTTAATTTTAAACATAAAAGGCAAACAATTGAGTTAAATTTCTTTCAATTACTTACCTACAGCCGCAAAATAGTCATCAATGTTTTCGTTTTTATAATGCTGATACTTGCCTACAATGGAAGGCATATTGATGATTATTCTCTTTGAAGGTTTACTGCAAACTGAATAAAAAATTGTGGTAATTGTTATCTTGTCAAGATGTTATCAACATTTTATACATGATAATTATCTATCACGTATTTAGATAAGAATAACTATTATAAATATGTACATTGCATTTGATTAGATATGGATTATCGACACATATTTTTAAATTATTTTTATGTGAAGATGTGATTGGTAATTATATCCAAAATTTTCCTAAATTTTGGTTGAAACTGTGATACGTAAACATTTAAGGTATGAAAAAGACGTATATAGTAGGTAATATACAAATACTCAAGTCACATCAATTCAGTCGTGATGTTATTATTTTGAAGCGAAATTCGAAGTTGAATACCTGTATAAGAAGTGATGCTAGTTTATTTCAATATAAAGTGAAACACAATACCAGACGATTGGCATTTAAAACAATAAATATGTATAAAATAACAATAAAATATTATTTATACTTCCTATTTTCTTTTGTGATCTTGGGATTTGTTGTTTTAATGACGTTGAACGTTTGGTTTCAATTATTTATGACAATTGATTAATTGAATGAATGAGACTCTATTATTACTTTCAATGGAATCAAACAATTGAACTTATTCTTTTTTTTTTATATTTTCTATTTTCTAAAGACAGGCATTTTACCGCTATCTCACCTGATGGCAAGTGATGATGCGGTCGAGGATGGATCATGCCTGTCTAGAAACATCCTATTCACACTTGCCTTGAGGCTGCCAGGCTGTTATGCTTGGGGAACACACGAGTACGCAATGAGTTTCATTCCTATGCGGTGTGCATTAGGAACGAGGCAGCAAACCGGGTTGTGCGGATAAGTGGAATCGAAAGCCGTGCAACTCTACGACGATGCTCGAGCTTTGCAGCTTAATATCCGTCAGAGCCAGGGCACCAATCAGCCGCCCAGCTCGCCTCTCAATCGAGTTTAAAGCAGCCAGTTGTGTTTGGCGATCCCATAGGTGATAGCATTCCTTATAAGAGTTATAAGATTCGTCTGTTAAGGAACATTGAACATCAGACATTTGTGCCATGTTCAATGATCATATCATGCCAGAACCGATATGTGTCCTACCCGTAATAACATACGCAGCTGAGACATGGATACTGACTGCGGGATTGGTTCACAAGTTCAAAGTCACTCAACGTGCAATAGACAGAGAGCTATGCTCAGGGTCTCTCTTAGGGATACGATCAGAAATTCTTTATTCTGTAAGAGAACTACATTTACCGTCATAGCCCACCGGATTAGCAAGTTGAAGTGGCACTGGCCTCGTATGTCGCAGAACCGACAGCCGTTGGAGCAGATGAGTTCTGGAGTGGATACCGCGTCTCGGTAAGCATAGCGTAGGACGTCCTTCGGCCCGATGGACTGACAACTTGCGAAAGGTCGCTGATGGAGGTTGGATGATAAAAGCGGCGGACCGGTATATCTGGCGCAAAATGAGGGAGACCTATGTCCAGCAGTGGTTTTCTATAGGTTAAAGAGATAATGTTTATCGAAGAATAAAACAGTAAAAATGTATAGTTTTTTCAGTTTAAAAGATTTGCTTCAATTGAAGAGGATCACGGGAAGATGAAAAATGAATAATGGAAGGATAGACACGCATAGCATCGAAAGTTAACTGTTATTGCAGAGAATACAAACTTCCCCCAATAATTGAGGAACGCTAAGGACAAAAAATATATACGGTCTGAATGACTGAGATGAAGTAAGTATTTCAAATTCTTTAAATTTCCTCTAATTGAATAATAGTAGCAACACTACACCGTAAACAACAAAAAACCATTGACAGATTGGAAAATAATAAAGTACGTTCTAATACTTATTATTATTGTATTGAACATAGCTAATGTTTTATTTATTATTTACACACGTATGAATAAATGTTTGAAGAACAAGATAAATTACTCCAAACCGAATTCTCAAAAATGTTTATTGTGATTTCGGAATATCTGCTTTAATTTTTATATTGCGCTTGGAACTCAATCATATGTTTCGAATTTTCAGGGTGTGTAAAAAAAAAAGTTTGTAATTAATGGTTGACATGTGTGATTGAGATGTGATTTTTCAATGTTTTGAATGTAATTTTTTATTAAAAGAAACAAATTCTTATAAATATAGGCTTTAAGATATGTTATATTATACCTAAGCGGCCCATTGCTAACTTTGTTAGTGTAATTTTATTTTTGTTAAGTTAACAGTTTTTATCCTATCAAGGGTTTGTTGATCGATTACTAACGCTTTTTTATTATTGGTGACCTATATTGTTAAACGAAAATGGGTGATAAAGAGGACTATTTGACGTCATATCGAGTGTTTTTTGAGAAATTCGCTGCCACTGTAAACCCCGAAGATCAGCTTCCTGTGAATATAGCTGGATACACTATAACAGAGGCTGAGCTGCCGGGCGAAGTCTTGTACTGGACCACACAATACCTGACAGAAAAGTGAGTAAATAAATTTTACTTTTATATTTTTCAATGTCATAATCTACGAAGCAAGCCTTTACTAAAAAATACTTTTGAAATTTTTCTTATTCAACTAACTAAAATTGCGAAATTGTTAAATTGAATTTGGAAAAAATCCTTAATTCCATGAAAATACTTAGTACTTTGAAAATTAGGAAGTGCTTTTTCTAAGTATGAATGTTTTAGTCAGAATTTTAAATGTACAGTATAATTTTAATTATATGATAATTAATTAGACATAATTAAATCTACTGTGTTTATTTGCTACAAACTGGCACAAAATTAAGTTTACATAAAAGTTAAATGAGGATTTCCAAAGAGTTTTTTGTTATGATTAATATTTATTTTACTAGTTTCAATAATATTAAGCAAATATGAATAAACAACATAACTCTTTTTACTATTCTTGTAATGATGGTTACAACAATACATCAATGAGAATCTATGTGGTTTGGGCATTGGTAACACTTATAGCCTGGTGAACCACTTAATGTCATTTGGCTTCCATTTAAAATATACTGCTAATAATATTTTAAACTTTTTTCACTTTTGTATGTGTTAATCATCATCTTCATCCTATTAAGACCCAGTGGGGGGCACAGGCCTTCCCACATAGTACAGCTATGAGGCTTTTATTTCCATTAAACTATTTTTATTATGTTTTCCACAAACCAAATTTAAGTTGTCAGTCATCAGTAGATAGGTTATCATTACAGAAAATATGAAATCTAAAATTGTTACTCATAGCACTGTCTTTTAAAATATAAGAGACAATGTTTTTCCAATCCCTAAAATATTAACGAATACATGAAATAGGTACTCATATAGCTTTTAAAATTCAAGTCAACCTCAAGTAGTTTATCACTTTAATTAGCAAATACAATGTTTGTGACCAGTCCACATTATTGTTGAATCATTGTGGTGGCTTAAACTGCACTAAAAAAAATAATGTACAATGTAAGGTAAAATGTGTCAAAAAATGTAATCTAAAAAATAAAATGTGACTATAAATTTGCCTCGTGTGAACAATGGTTTAGCCATTGACTTATGGCTATAGTAGTGTTCCCCATCAAAACCTTGTGGTTGGCGGCTTGAAAGCAGCTTAGCTGTGGGGGCTTCAGTGGCTCAAACTTACATATTGATTTTGTTAACAAACACACACTGAAATACCTACCCTTAAATATTTATGAAGCAAAATCATTGTAATTGCTGCTATGTTACAGTTTTATAAAATGGAATTTGTTTGAAATTTTTCAAGATATTTCTTTGAGCAATGTAAATATGTAAATATATAAAAATAATCCATTCATAGCTGCATTTGTACAACATCATAATTTAAAAGGTAGTATTGTATAAATATGAATGGCAATTTCAGTTTTAAATTATGATTTTGTCATTATAATTATTATCTATGGAGTAAATAAACAATGGAGCTTTAATGGATTTTGGTTCCAATAATTTAAATAGTTTCAATTTTTTTTACATAAACTACAAATTATGTTTCTAATAATTTATATAAATATTTAAAATCTCTCTTTCGATCTATTTCAATTAGATAATAGGTCGAGGTAGGTTCATCGTTCACATTCATCATGTTTGAAATAACGCCTAATTCAAAACGTAGCTATTAGCGTTTGGCGTCGAAGACACTCGAACAAGGTAAGGTCAAGGTCAATAATACAGGTTGCAATCTTTGAAGTATCGTCTGTAGTTTAAAAGAAGTTTGGGACCCATCGACATTGTAAGGCGCGGCATTTTGGTATTGGCCATTGACCTTAGTAGACTCAGCTTCCCGACCGGCATTTGTAATATTTGTTCAAGTGTTTGAAGTACCTATACGCTGCTAAACTACACACAGCGTATAGGAATGCGCCATGAGTATATTCGGTATGCCTACTATTTGGTAAGGAGTTAAGGACCCGGGGCCCTTTCGTCAAAGGGAAAGGGAAGGCAAGTGAACCGACCATAGCTAAAAATGTATATTCTGCAAGGCGAAATTTCAAGTACATTTGAGTGAATTTATGTGAAATCAAATTTGCGTTACTATCTTATGGTCTGTGGGCTTACATGAATCGTATTGCTAACAATACTCAAGCGGAAATGCCATTTTCCCGGGAATTCTCGTATTTGACCTACTTTGGAGGGTTGGCCTGGGGCTGTTCGGATTTGTGCCCTAGTTCCAAAAGCATGGAAGCTAACACCAACCAGGAATTGAAATTTATATGTAAATCAATGAGTTTACCGTTCTCCAATGTTGTGGATTCCCCCTTTCCCAATACTGATGACATTTCTGCCTTATTTATTTTTTGAGAAAAAAGTTCACTGGCAGGTAACCAATATTGTTTTGTAAGATTCTAAATGTAACCGCATGTTACGTGTCCTGATTGAGCCTTAACCCCAAGCAAAGAACTTTTGGATCCGGGACAACATCACCCGCTCGTGGTAAATCCTGGCTAGTGATGGACGAGGTTGGATCACCCATACAAAGTGCGCCTGGTTTGGTTTCGATCCAAAACCCGCTGAAAGTTCTCGGGGAGGAGTATAAAAGTATGGTAATGATATTAAATTCAAAGAAAATATAAGTCGTAGATACGACGAGTTACGCATACGTTCATCTTAGGTGAATTGAATTTGCGATGTTTAAACATCACGTTGATAACATTTTAAATGACTCATTTTGTGTTGCATTATATACTATCAGAAATGTAAACCCTTTGGTGTATTTCCAATAGTATTATCTGCCTCCATCATCTGGCGGGTTAAGGGATGAGTGCAGACCTCTACTAGAACCGGGGATCTTCGGTTCTAAACCCACGGGAAGAATTATTGATAAATTACTGATTGTCTGTAAAATAACAGATGAATTCGTGCCTTGGAGACACATTCAGCATTTTTACCCTACTGTCAATATGGCAATCGTTCTTTAAACATGTCAGAAAGAACGATTTAGAAACTCACAATGTATACCACTCGATAAGACCGGTGATGATGTGGATCTTTCTATAAAACGGGGCCTTAAATTTAACTTCTAAATTAACTAATTTTTAAATGTATATTATACGAAACCGTGATAAAATCATTACGTAATCGCATTAATTTTAAAAACCATTTTAAAATCAATCTTTTTAATTGCTACAGCGGAAGATGCGTGGGAGAAAGAACTACAAAAATTCTTGATAATTTCTTTTTCGGGAACTAAATCAACATTAACTGGACATGTGCATCCTGCTAAGTACTAAAAGGCACTGTAGCGGCCTGCGAATACGTCCGGAGCCTGATCAAGGCTTGTAATAGCTTAAGAAAAAAAATAAAAGAGGGAGACATTACTTTACACATATGTACGTAAAAATCAACCATGGTAATTCAAAAATACGAAATATTCTTGCACGCAAATGGATCTGTACGGTAACCGAACCCGGGACTTAATATGTGTTAGTTAAATTCTCAATGACACGAAGTCGTCTAAAGGTAGGTCGCTTTACGAAAAAAAGTTAACTCGGGCAATTAACGCCGAATAAAATATATAGATATCTTAACTATTCATAAATGAAACCAGGTAGTTGCTCTCTTATCTAATCGCTTTCTAGTGAACTAGACCGTAAAGATTTAATATGATCGTCACTATGAATTCGTTTGTTGGGAACCTTAGATGAACAATAAACTTACTGATGCACAATCACGAAGAAACATTAACCAAAAAATGTTCGAGCCGCTTGACACATACGTTGACATAATTTAAATTTATGACATCAAATTATTCATTACAATTTTGACCATAAAGCGTCATTAAAAGGGTATAAAATCAAAAGCACGAGCATTACACAATGTGATGTGGAGATGTGTTCTAAGGATCTCTGAATAGGCTTCGGACGCAGACTGGCTGCAGCAAGGAAAATTTGGCTAGATGGGGTTTTTTGGGTGTTCAAGACATTGATTGCCTTTGTGGTTCGGCCCAACGATGGTCCATCTGACATCGTGCCCAGCGTGCTCTCCCAGCTGCGCGCGGGAGGATTTTATGACGGCATCGGATAATGCTGTCACTGTGGCTGCTTTCTGGGCCACTAAAATTTGAATGTGAGTTTGCCTTCGACACGCTAAGAAGACTACAATGTCACTATGATATGTAGGGAGCGACGTGATTATGAATAAAAATTTTGCCCAAATGTTAGGGATGGGCATTATTTTACCGCAAACACTTTTTAGTGATTGTGCATCGAGTTAGTTTATTGTTTACCTATGTTTGGAACCTATAACTAGAGCATTTCTTATTTACCAAATGGTATATAAAAAGAACTGATGATCTCTTAGGCATGTGTAATATAACATTGCTCGAACTTTGGTTAGAACTGAGGTATGATTTAATTAGGAATGTGTACACAGCCATTGTATTCAAACAAGACACGCACGTGTGTAGTCTTATTTTGACAATCTACAACAATTTTTGGAAATGTAAAGACCTAGAGTCGTAACCATTGCTAAGTATCGCACATTATAAACCCCACCAAGCTTAAGGCATCGGGATTATAATGTTGTTCTATAGTTATTATTAGCATCAGCTCATTATACGTCCCTACCGAGGGCCACGAGCCTACCCGTATAGGGCGTATAGGCCTTAGTCGTCCATGCGGGCACGGTGGGGATTGGCCGACTTCACGCACTACCTTTGAAACTCTTCACAGGCGTGTGCAGGTTTCCTCACGATATGTTCTCCTTTACTGTAAGAGCATCGGATAACCGTACCTACATATAATTTCAACAAAAAAACATTGGTACGTGGTGGGATTTTAACTTGCATCATCCATATCGGAAGGCAACAGTCCACACCAATGAGCTAGCGACACTCTTCAATTTTGTAATAACGTTTATATTACCTGTTCATCATCACTCAATAACGTTCCACTGCAGGGAACCCTTTCCACACGGCGCATAGCAATATACCTACCTACATATGAGGACGCTATATTATTTTATTGAAGTACCTATGTATTATGTCTAGATACGTGATTTTTTAAAAATAGTTTGACAATTTTAAACCATTCCATTGCAGACGATTGTCCATATTGTTCCTCTAGGACGTACATGCAATTAGACGCTCCATTTCCCCTAACTTCGCCGTATGAGAGCGTAAATTGTGTGTTACGATGTCGAGGAGTGTTCCATGTTACATAACCACCACGTCACGGTGGCTCGATGCAAATTGCAACATAAGTGTTGTTCTGTAACGATGCCAGAAATGCGTAAGTGTTGGTAACAGAAAAAAAAAAAAATATGAAGTAGGCATTGGAACTGTCTTTGCCAAGTTAAGCTTGAAAAGGATAGCTAACAAATGAAAGATTTCCTACTATTACGTCTTGTTTTATGGTAGGTAAAGATTAAGTACTGACTATTTGTTGACATCCATAAATTTTGAGGGAGCTGGTTTAAAGCCCGCCACGTACTAATGTATTTTCGAAATTATATGTACGTTATCCGTCGATCAAACGGAGAAGGAAAACATCGTAACGAAAAAACCTGCGTACGCCTGCGAGGAGATTCAAAGGTTGTGCATGAAGTTGGCCCATCCACATGATGATGATGAAAGTTTCGACAATTTCAGCATAATATTCTTCGTTCAGCCGAAAACGAATTACTTCACACCTATTTTCTAAATGAGTACTACTAATATTTTTCGTAAGGAACCTAAGGTAAAGCCCTACCATGACTCGAACGAATGCTTAGGACGTTGGGCGGGCTAGGTAAAGGTATATGCTAAGAGTGGGAACACTTACAGACTTCCAATGTAAAAATTTAAGAAATCACTGTTTGTGAATATCTTATTTTTCATAAAATTGCATTAAATTATAGACATAAAAACAACAAACCTTCATTCGTATTCCTAATTATATGTATTTTTTACAAGCATGAAGCAACTGTTTTGTATCGAATAAGAACCACAAATGCTTTTTGCCATAGAATAGGTAGTTATGTTTCTTTGGTACAGTATTTTCCCTATGTCTGTGATGGTGACTCACTCGGCCATTGAGCGATTGCCGTAGTACGAAGACATTATTAACTGCGCAATTACCTATATCTTGACTGTAAAATGTTTACATAGAAATATTTTCACTTGCACATGATAAGGTATACATATTGTAAGTATGGGTAAAATGAATGTCCGCGTAGTTTGAGAGCTCGATGGCATAGTGGCTAGTGCTTTCGATTTAATATTGCACAAGTCAAGCAACTATCACAATGGTAGGTCGTTGGATTGGTGACCGAAACACTTCGTGCTTCTGAAGCCACGTTAAGCCTTTGGTCCCGGCTATATTATCTTAGGATGGTAGTCGTCAACACCCACCAATAACTGAGCCTGCTTGGTCTGCTTACCGCCCAAACTCCCTGTAAATATGCTGTCCCCGTCCCAGTAGGAGGTTACAGGATGTGTGTAATTGAAAAAGCACGTAGTTTGAAAAAGTATTTAAGCCACTCAGTAATCAACAGTCGAGACTTAAGTGTCTAAAACTCTTCAATCAACGACACTACGGCTAGTGGTGGTCGTTAATGGCGGTAGTCGTCTCCGGTAGAGACCTGGTCAAGAGCTGGCATAATATTGCTCACTAAACACCGGTCTTATTCCCAATGAGCTGTATACTCATAAGTTTATATATTTATGGCTTCTTAGTTTATTACTAAGCTAGTTATAGAATTTTCCTGCTACGAGTACACTATATAATTAATGTTGATATTGTTTATGATTTTGTCAAAAATAATACAACGAATAGTAGTAGCTTTTATTGAATTCAATGCTTGCATTATTTTGTTCCTTCTTTTTTATTAAAAAGGTTGTCTTTGATGGAAACCCATGGGATGCTTTCCCCTTTTTTGTGCTGTATAAGAATAGCTTATTAGCTTTTTTTTTGTTATTTAAAATATATAGGCGGTTGACATCTCTCACCTTCGGTCTAAGGGATTCGCATCTTTATCAATCCTTTAAAACTTCGTTATACATCCAACAAACAATACATTCCTATTGTGTCTGTCTCTAGGTTAAAAGGAAAATATCAATGTTAACTTAAAGATACAAATTATTGCCTTTATCGAAACATACTGCCCAGGGATCGAATCGTTCCACTTCGCATTGGTTGTCAAAAGATCCAAGTGCAGTAACTTATTAGTGATATAAAATATCATATCACAATCTCCGATAATTCACTGCAGCTCACCGTTCAACTCCGAACACAAATTAACCTTTTGGCCTTAATGCGTCAAAATAGGGGATTTTCCACTGTCTTAGATTATTGGCAATTAATGGAATAAATTAAAATGTGAAATTAAGTCCTAACATATATTCGTACGGCCATATACACGGTCACCAATTTCGGTTCTTGACTTATTTCGTCATGACGTGTATACCAACGCGGACAATGAATGGATACTACGAAACGGTAATAATTATGCTCAAACCGTGCGTAACACGCGTTATTGTTACAGGTGCCACAAATATTTGCATCTGCATACAAAATTGTTCTCGTATAAATAACACTATTATTGCCTTTACAGATGAACACACAGTGCGTGGTTTTATTAAATCAATTATCATTGTTTGTTTGTTTACGGTAACGTTAATTGTAGTTACGGCAATAAAGTCATACTTTTGAAAACGAAACAAAATGGTCGGTGAAGTTTTTAATTATATATCGTAATTAGATGATTTATTTTATTTGATTAGCCACACTAATTTCGGTGTTGGATATTTTAGCGTCAAAATTATTTCGTAGGCTTTTGCTCTCTCATAACAAAAAACATACAGTTTGTAGGTATTGTTTTATAATTATTTATTATTAAACATTAAAATATATTCTTATGTGTTCACAGTAAGTAAATAAATAAATGTGTTCTTGTTTCTTGCCTAGGTTTTTAAAATTAATATAACTTAATAATGGGTGCTTTGATAAATTTTATTTGCCAAGCTCAATATGAAGTTTACATTACCTCATGCGAGCGTTACTTCATGAATCGAATCCTTTTTTTTTAAATTGAATAAGAGAACAAAGTGCTTAAAATTACTTGATGATAATCTATTACCGAATCGTCCCACTGTTGTAATTTGGAAATTATTGAATTAAGTCGTTGAGACTGAACAAAAATGTCGCCGAGTCGATCTGTCATATCAATATCCATATTTACATTTTTAAAATTGATTACCTTTAAACATAAATATTTTTTATTCAACATACACACTCATGTCAGACTTTTTGTAGATGGTAGGTTAGTAGAGTCAATCGATTGAGGCCTGAAGATTGGGCAGCTTAATCATCAACAGTATACTTTTGTAATCCGTCTTGATTGTATTCTCAATTAAACGCAAGTATGTGTGTCAATTTGTGGATGTTAATGTTGATGTGGGAGTGAGACCACTCAAAGGATAGTAAACAAAAAAAAATACATGAAGGTTAAAATTAAAAAATTCGAAAAATATATGTATGTTATCCGACGCTCTTGCGGTGAAGGAAAACATCGTGAGGAAACCTGCGCACGCCTGCGAGAGATTCAAAGGTTGTGCGTGAAGTCGTCCAATACGCACTGGGCTCGCGTGGACGACTAAGGCCTAATCATCTTATACGGGGTTGGCTTGTCGAGGAAAATGGCACGTTATTGTAAATTACTTCTTAATAATCTCTAATTACTTCTTAACTCATGCTACGGGAGAATTGAAATATATTTATGTGTACCTTACAAGTAGATATATCGATGATTGGTACTAGTTTCAAGGCATTTGTTTTCTATTTTAACTTAAATTGACGGCTCATGAAATTTCTTCGTAAGTCTGTACTGAAATTTCGAGATACGGTTTCCGTGCGCAGCGAGTTATCTAAGATCTGTCTGTTCATTGTTAATAAGAAACTATCGGTAAAACAATGCATCGTCAGGTTACTTACTGGAATGAAATCTAAGATGTTTTGTTATAATTGATTGTGTGATCGACGCACTGCATGAGACTATATTTTATTGTAATGTTTTATGGCCTTTTCACCATAGCAAGCCATGGTATTGGGTTTTGTGCACCATTATTTATTTGTGCAAACTTTAAATAAGAACGAGAGGGATCGATTGATTGGATAATTTAGGTGACAGGTGGCAGACGGATGCCGACTGCTTGGGTTCGCGTGAAATTGTCAGGTTGTAATGATGATGATGAATATGTAAAATAATAATGAACACGGAAAATTAAACAAGTTAATTATTTAAGAACAGAAATTCTAAACCTATTAGAATCCAGGAGGCTGGCCATTCTTATCAATTATCATCAGGTACATGGTGGATAGAACATGTGGTGGATGAGTTAATTTATAATATAAAGTTCAGCTTATCAACTTGATATCGGATGAAAAGTATATCTTGATTGCTCAACCATGTATTAGAAAGCGAGAGGCGATCTCTCCAGGGACCGTGGGCTGGGGCCGTAGGATGCCCTCGCATACAATTGGCGGCGCGTGGGCTGCGCGGATGCTGCGCTATCGTCCGAAGCGGTGTCAACGTACCGGCCACGCTATTCTGCTAATTAACCCACTGAATTCTGTACATGTAGTTTTTTGCCTAGCCGTGTGTAGGCTCGGTGAAATAATGTCTTCATCAATTTGGTGTCTCAAGGAGGGTACTTAATAGCACAGAGCGGTTGCCCCAATCAAACTTGTTGCATGTGTTAGGAACTCTTTTATTTGATTACATAAATACTTATTGTTATACATTTTTTTTATAATAGTTGTCTTTTGAAATGTCACTGTGAGGAAAACAAATTTTGTGACGTTCGTTGTTATTGTTTATAATTATTATTTCGCCATACATTTCCTCTCTTTCTTATTTATAATTCGTTGGAAGTATGTATGTTTACGGAAATCTAAATGAATTCTGAAGTCAACTGTGTATGGAATTTATTCATGGTGAACATCAGGTAACATACACATACCACCATACTTACCAACCAAACATGCAACAATTTTGGATTTATGATTGTGACCCCAGACTCTTATGCCAATGTTGGTGGTAAAATCGATAATCAGGTACCTACCCCATATTATATTAAAAACTTAAAGAACTTACATAGATTAAATCCTCAATAAATCCTTTCCCTTTTTAATAATAAAGACTGCATTTAATCTGTGTTAAGTTGAACTTTTGTTACACTGAAATGAGTTCTATAATTATACCACACGTTTCGTTTCCTTAAAGTTTACGTTTTAATATGCATGTTGAGTTCGATCCTTCAATGACGTAACGGGAATGCCCCATGTGCATTGCCGTTCCATCAAGGCGGAAACGCTACTTTTTATAGTTTTTATAAATGTGAAGGAAAAAATACTGAACTAAGATTAGAATTTGTTCTGTTCTTTTCACACGGTATAGTTTTTTACTTGTGTTAAAACATGTCATGGATTCGTACCTATATTTGTTAAAAAAAGAGAAACATCGGGCTCTTTAATTATTAACAAGACTAGGTAGAAATCCATGATATATAAGTTTGATTCTCATTTAATGGACTCTTAACGCATTACTGGGATATTCTGGTCATGCAAATATGCATGCATGGGCGGCGGTGTCACATAAGCAGTATGCTAGTTTTCATCCATAGAAAAACTCCAATGATAAGATAGGGAGGGAGATAGACCTTCGACGTAAAAGCGGACATCTCATATGATATCATTCCAATAAGTCCGAAAGACGGTATTAGTTCAATTTTCACTGGATATGTTTTCGTTCCAGTGTCAGGTTCACCGACCTCTTTATGTATTGTACGGAGATGTACGTCCGCATTTTATTTTATAACTACGCCGGGAACCGTACGCCCGCGGAGCAACGAGTGAATGGCCGCATTGTTTGTTTATACTGTTTTACATAGGCAATGTTAGCATGAAAGTGATCTAAGTCATAAAATGCAATTTATAATCTTTGTGGCACGTAGGTCCTATACAGATCTTACTTAATAAGGAATTTTTCGGCTAGTGAGCAAGTAACTGGAACCACCGCCCTACTTGTCGGAAACCTCTATTATGTACCTATCAAATGCAGGCCCTGTTTAGACACAGCAACATAAACATAGTTGTTATCGATAAGAAAATATGACAATAAATAAGTCTTAACAAATGTACCTTTATATTTTGATATAATAAAATAATATTTTAAATTGAGAGTAACTTTATTCTTATCCGTGTGAGTACCTCATCAGTGTCTCTTTATTCTAAGCCCCGTATTCGAGAACGAGACTCAACGTTGACGTTTACTTAAATTGAGTTAGAAAGGGATGGTGCTATGTATCTTATAGAGCGCTATTCTCACTCTAATTAAGTGAAGGTCAACGCTTGAGTCTCGCTCTAGAATACGGGCCTAAATATTTGATATTGACTATAATATCTGCTCTATCGGTCTAGGAGAACCGGTATATTTTTACATCATGTAAATATCTCTAGTTTATAATAAATTTTACTTTAGAAATTCTTTACTACATTATTTCCTCTAGTCTAGTCCGGTTGTTAGTTCGGTTGACCGGACTACTGCAACTTTTTAGTTGCAATAGTTCGGTTCAAACTGATCACCGGACTATTGCTACTTATTTAGTAGTAACAGCTCGGTTCCAACTCGGTACTCAGTTCCAACCGAACTTACTATATAACTAACAACCGGACTACTGCAACTAGAGGCATTATTCTATTTGAAATTGGTTTCACATCTTGCCTTTTTACCATTTAGCTAGATTGCAAGTCCAGTATGTGTTAGGCACCTGAGGTAATTTTTTATTCACGTGAATTGCACTAGGACCATTGAGGTTGGCCTGATTCGAAAGGTTGAAACTGGGTAATTTTACCTGATTAAAATAAGAACTATATCAATTTTCATTCCTCCATTTGTTGCTTTTTTTGCATTTCCATGTGAAGTAGGAGTTTAGTTAGTAGCTAAGTTAATAAGTTATTATGGTGACGATAAGTGGACCTTGTGAAGGTATCGCGTATATCTACTTAATCTACACTTCACATTTCAAGCCTTTTTTGGGATACTGGGATCTGGATTTACTTGGGTTGACTAAGGAATATTTGTAATTTGCGTGTTATTTGACATATTTTTCACCACAGCATTAACGTTTAAAAATACCTTTATTATATTTTATACTTTATTGATAACAACTTTTCTAATCGTTTTAATCATCCGTTTTTCAGACAATGTCCGCTGACACTGATGACACCGCTGAGGCGGATAATACTTGACGAGGTGCGAGTAGCATCGAAGAAATCACCCAATGACTTTGGGTACAAATCTGACGAATCAGGTAAGCGTTTGCATCTATGTCATTTTCTTCTCAGAAATGCCTTACCCTGAACTGAGTCACGGTTGTGCTCATCATTGATAATGTATTAGTTTTGATAGAATGCTTTGACTTTACACCATATGTAAGAGATTAAAAAGAAGGTTACATAAAGTGATATTAGTTGCTTTAACTAAAACTTTTAAATATTGAACTCAAATTTTATACTGCTTCAGGCAGTTTTAGGAATTATATAACTAGGCGCGGCATCAATATACTTACCAGTACACGTCCAATGACTACCTCCATCATCTATTATAATAGAATAAGTCACTTAAGGGAACAGGGTCTACAGTGTTTATTTGCATAAGAAGTGCACAGGACTGCAAACGCAGTAAGCTCTCTCTATTCCGTAAAAATATCGTGTGACTCTAAGTAATTAGTAAGACCTAGCGAAAATAGTAATGGGTATTACCACTATTATCAGACTAATCAAATTATATGATTATGCAAATTAAATGATCTATAATGACTTCTGGGTTTTAACTCTGATATTAAAATGTATTTCAGTAATTTGAAAATCAGAACTTTCGCGATTTAATTTACATGAGACGTTTGTAAATATTGTAACATACTAGATACTTTCACTCAACTGTAGAGTCCGTACCTAAACTGGATAGTTTAATAAGCTACTACTAGTCTATATAAAGGTTTGATGTAGGTTTTTTTAGAAAGTTTACTTGGACTATTTACGTTTTTTTACATAAATATTTACACATACCACCTGCTGCAATGGGTAATGGAATCGTTTGATAGTAAACATTGCCCATCACATCTAAAGTTGGCTCTTCAAATGAATGGCGTCATCGACAAATTAGGTGTAGCCTATAATAGTGTAACAATTGTTTAGTGCGTTGAAGATTGCTGATATGATATCGTACGTAATCTCGCTGTTTGTCCGTTACGTCTTCCGGTATGACCGTAGGGAACCGTTCTATGACCTGATGAAGTAAAAAGAATGAAGTTATTGTAGAAGAATTACAACGAAGCTCAGTAAAGAATATTGTGGAAGGGCTTTTAAGAGATTATAAGAAGTAATCTAATAAGGGTAGCCGTACATTGATTACGTTAGACTTATTATATAAAAAAATACCTGCAGTCTCGAATGCACAATGCATTTTGGTCGCGTGACTAAACTATGACTGGGGTGTTTAATTGTCATCGACAGCTTTATGGCGTCCATTGCGTGGTCTGTAATAGCCCTAAAATTGTAGTTCGGTACAAATGTTTGTGTTCATATTGTTTCTAATAATATACGCTACATGGCTCGGCGGTCTTAAATGGAAATTGATTGATATCACTGTCGGTTATTTTGTAAATGTAGACTCATGTAACATTTGACCGTCATGAAACCAGACACAATAGACAATTTATTGTTTGTGACGCTTTAAGGCGTCTCTGGCGATTAATAGGTTAGGGTTCTACAAAATTCGGTCACACGTATAGGCATGTGTTTATCAGTGATCCATTTATCATTTCATTATTTTTGAATAATTTATTCACAATGTCCTTATCAATTAGACGTTAAGAAATATTCGTATTTCGTTTCGAATTTATTTAATCCATGACAATAGAAAGAAACATTATTATGATTTCTATATATATGTATTAAAATATGTGTTGCTCTAGAGGCATTTATTCTATCGTCATCTCTAAACCATAGAATTCCACATTCCATATAAGATGTATTTATTAACAGCCACACCACATATTTCCCTCACTACACTTCTTCTGATAAAAACAAAACTGTCGCATAGTCAAACTTATGTGTATTTTTATACGTGTTTTCCTGTTTGTTTGACGAACGATATATGGCCCTAGCGGACGTCAGGGCAAGTATATTCGCTATTCACAAGGGCTATATTAGGTGTTTCCCTGAGCGATAAGTTCCGGAATGTGGACATCCGTAGGAGAACTAGAGCGACCCACATAATCCATAGGATTACAAGTTGAGTGGCAGTGGGTAAGGCATATACAGCGTAGAACCAATGTTCTGGATGAACCAGTGGTCTGAATACCCAAATTCATTGGGAGAAGCCCATTCCAGCAGTGGATTGCAGGGTAGATAAATGGTGAACCGTTTTGACTTAATTAATAAGCTACACTTGGGTGAACGGGTTACAGAAATTAAAATAAATATTCACTGACATTTACACAGCGCCATCAAGCGCCAAACTTAGCATTCGCCTGTAATATGGATACTAAAAAACGGATACTTATATTTTTTTTGAAAATACATACATATTATACATAGAAAACAGCAAGACCAATACAAACAGACATGTTCATGCACACAAATGTTTGAAATGCCCGGAGATCGAACCTGGAACCTTTGAAAAAAGTGACCCGTCTCACTACAGACCTATCGCTATTCTCCTAGCTCTAAGTAAGATATTTGAAAAATTATATTTAATCAATTATTGTCTCATTTAAACGTAAACAAATTATTACATAGCAATCAATTTGGATTTACTAAAGGCAGATCCACTATTGATGCAGGAGGGGCACTAATGGAACATATTTTTGAGGCGTGGGAAAATAAGCAAGATGCTATAGGAATATTCTGCGATCTATCGAAGGCATTCGATTGCGTTAACCATAATACTCTCCTCATGAAGTTGAAGCATTACGGTGTCGATAAGGACGCTCTTAATTTAATACAATCATATTTAACGAATAGAGTCCAAAACGTACATGTCGAAGAAACAAGTTCCAGCGGAGCCCTTTTATTGATGGGCGTTCCCTAGGGCTCAATATTGGGACCTTTGTTATTCTTAATTTATATAAATGATCTGCCTTATTATACTCAAAACCTATGTGAAACTGTATTATTTGCTGATGATACATCTCTTATATTTAACGTGGATAGACAAAAAGAAACTTTTGACGATGTAAATACTACACTTTCTCAGGTATTACATTGGTTTACGACCAATAATTTACTTCTTAACTCTAAGAAAACTAAATGTATTAAGTTCACAATGCCTAATGTAAGGCAGGTAGATACTATCATCACTTTGGATGAAGGACCCATGGAAGTAATAAATTCAACCGTTTTCCTGGGTATAAAATTAGACGCAAAATTGCAGTGGGGTCCGCATATTGCGGTTTTGGCAGGAAGGCTAGTTCTGCTGCATTTGCTGTAAGGAAGATAAGAGTCTCACTGATATTGAGACTGCAGGGCTTGGGTATTTAAGCTATTTTCACAGCGTGATGTCTTATGGTCTACTTTTGTGGGGGTCTTCTGCTGATGCCATATACGGCCTTAAATCACGTGACTCACTAAGGGAATTATTTAAAAAAATAAATATTTTAACATTACCGTCTCAGTACATTCTAGACTGCGTCATCTATGTACACAAAAATTTACATGTATTTTCAAAAAGTCAGATAATCATAGTTTGAACATTAGGAACAAACACAAACTTGCCGTTCCAAATCTTAGATTGCATAAGGTCGGGAACTCATTTGTGGGATTAAGCATTAAAATATTTAATAAGCTACCACAAAATGTAATTGATTTACCCCTGCATAAGTTTAAGTCTCATGTAAAGTCGATTTTAATAAAAAAAGCTTACTATAGTATTGAAGATTATATAAATGATAAAAACTCATGGACATGTTGATCTCCACGCCTGCACTACTTTTATTTTTTTTATCATCTATTTAAATTTATATAATACTTAACTGCTTAATAGTACTTTTGTAGATTATTATATTTTTACCAATACTTAATATGATAAACATTGCAAATATAATTCGCTTTATATACGAATGATTCTGTATTCAACACAATTTTTTTGAAAAGAGTAACTACTGAGTTTCTTGCTGGTTTCTTCTCAGTGTAAAACTACCTCCCGAACCAGTGGTAGCTACATTTGACATTCATAAGTGTTCTATAAGGACCTAAACTGATTAAACACTTTTCATTTTCATTTTGGTGTAAAAGCCGACGTCTCCACCATTACATTAAATGGGTTGTCAGGATAGCAGTTAGGTTTGATGAGAGAGCGCTAACTAAGCCGCTTCTTAAAGCACCCTTGTAAAGAGTAGCGGTATTTAGTGACAATTATATTATAATCTTTCGTCATGCGTCACCACACAGCGTCCATAATTAAGCCCTAAATAAAATGCCTAAAGAATGTAAAATAGGCTTAAACCCTTAATCGGATATAACACTTCCAATATTTTCATTGGTTTTGCACCTGTATGCCCAAGTAATAAGGTTCTAAATTATGTGGGATCTATATTCCCATTGTCGTATTTACAATTAACATTCTCGTTTCAATTTTCCAGTGTACATAGCCTTAAGGCTAATGCAAGCGGTGACAGCGCGGGTGAACGCCATCTGTCTGCGGTATCTGGACAACTCGATGTTGGACTCGTTGCCGCCCCCGCCGCCGCTCGAGTTGCGGGACATGATGACCGTCTCCTGCGCCGCGAAGAACTCCAGACGGTCCATGGAGGATAGGCATGTGGAGATTGGCAACTTGGAGGCCTTGTTTGGGTTAGAGGTGCGTATGGAGTGAGCTATTTGAACTGAACTATATAAAGGTCTGATGAACAATTAACTTACTATGAAGATGCACAGTCACGAAGAAATATAAACAAAAAAGAAATTCCAAGCCGCTTGACACATACGTTGACACAAGTTATATTTATGCAATAATATTCTGTATATATAAAGGTAGATAGGCCACCCGTGCCTCAAAAACGAACTGCCAAAGAGAATACAGTTGTAGGCTCTTTGTTTAGGTAAATGTACGCTTATTCGAAATAAATGTGTATGTGTGCTGTCACTGCATTCGGAACACTTGTTTCAGTTGTTTTGTGAGCATATCACTTATCTATACTTTTGATATCATTGTATTTATGACAAAAAAATATTCATTAAAATGTTGACCTTAAGGCGTCATTAAAAGGGTGCAAAATCAAAAGCACGAACATACTATAATTTCACTATGACATGTAGCGAGCGACGTGATTATGAATAAAATTTTGCTCAACTGACGGATGGTCATAATTTTGCCGCGACACTTTTTGTGTGAGATTTTTCACCTAGTTAGTTTATATTTACTAAGGCGCTGACGACACATTTAAAAATGTGGTATGCTGTAATCGTTTTCTTCCTGTGCCGGTATTACATAAAATACAATACGCAGGCATGATTATTTACTTGTTAAGTAATGCAGATACCGGAGGAGTCTTGAATAAAGTTCTGTCACTCGTTACGCTCAGTATATATTATTTAGGTCGGCGGCTCACGGGGCGCTGCAGACGCGTCGTTAGACTATTGATTTGTTCTCATTATTATTCTAGCTGTCAATGTCTAAATTCTGAAACAACAGGCGTATAGCTACTGTATAAATGATGTGTTTCCGTTGTCAAGAACGCACGAGTAATAAGATATCGCATGAGGGAAATTGAAAGGAAATCAGGGCGCCTAGTGTATGAAATACATTTTAGATTGGTCTCGACCACAGATTTTCCAATACACGAGATGGGGCAAGCCGCGTTTAAACTGCGACAACTGTAAGCTCAACGAGCATACACTGGCAACCAGTTTACGCTCTGTGAGACGAGTCAAGACGCACGAATATTAGAAGAAATTACCGTTTTTTCCAAAATGCCATCCTGTGCAATTGTAACATGCCATCATCGCAATGAATCAGTAAATTTACCAAGAAATATAATAACTTTTCACAGGTAAGAACCGAAAAGAAATTGCGACACTGGGACTGCCTATAAACTTGGCGGCTTGTCCAGTCTAATGTATATTCTGATGTCTGTGGTCTCGACCCACGGCAATCCACACACGTCGAATCTCTCAATTTACGCCGGAATAACGAAGTCAACCAGTTGTCTTTGACTTTGATTTGAGTTGATCAGGATACTAGTATCCTGATCAACAAGTTGTCAGGTCAACACCTTTCTGGCCCGATGGATCAACAAGTTGGCTCGTTGAGAAAAATGGAGGCCCGGGATATCCGGGGGCCTTTATCGGGGAGATCCAAGTCCGGCAATGGGCAATCCACTGGACTGCTAGGTTGAGGCGAGCGAACATTTGTGTTTTTCTCTTATATTAAGTTCCTCATCAACAGCTCATTAAACGTCCCCACCGAAGGGCACGAGCCTAATCGTATAGGATATATAGGCCTTAGGTCCACGCGGGCCCAGTGCGGGTTGGACGACTTCACGCGCAACCTTTGGATCTCTTTGCAGGCGTGCACAGGTTTTCTCACGATGTTTTCCTTCACCGTAAGATTATGTATTTATAGGTTGAATTCTTTTTATTAATTTTTCGGTTATATTTCAAAGTACTATTAAAAGATTGTTTTAAAAAAGATTTTTCATTGTCTAGTATGAGTGGTGATTGTCATAATGTTATTAATTGGGAATATATTTGTTTCTTACAGACGAGTCAGCCGACAAGTTTCTACGCAGTGTACGACGGTCACGCCGGCTCGGCGGCTGCCACGTACTGCGCGCCCCCTTCACCAGTACTTGTGGAGAGCTCACACTTCGCCACTGACTCGATCGGGCCATGCTAGACGCCTTCCTCCGTACTGACGCGGAGTTTGTTAGGAAAAGCAACCAGGAGTTAGTGGATCTTGTTTTAAGACATTCACACAGCCCACCTAGGTCCAGATTAATGT
Source organism: Leucinodes orbonalis (assembly GCA_019425675.1). Lineage (NCBI taxonomy): Eukaryota > Metazoa > Arthropoda > Insecta > Lepidoptera > Crambidae > Leucinodes > Leucinodes orbonalis. The sequence continues at coordinate 33,381 of PQWD01009251.1, forward strand.
ATAGAGATACGCGACGAAGTCGCACGCTTTTGCGTGCGACTTCGTCCGCGTGGAATAGTTACTTTGGCTAACGCTCTCTTTCACCGCTACTTCGTTATATAGGTGAGTTAAAACTGCGAATATCTCATAAGATATTCATTTAAATTGAATGATGTAAGGGGCAATTTTGTTTAAATGAAATACTTGTGATATAATAGTATTTATTTGGATAAGGTTTTGATATCAATTTAAGAAAAAGCTTCGCAAATGATGCATTTTTAGAAAAATTTAGCAAAATATGTTATAGGGAGCTAACCTTAAAGATAGACATATGCTGTCGCGGACTTTTTTGAAGACCATTAAAAGGGTACAATACTCTAATCATGACTTTTGCGAAACTGTAACGGTTTACGCAGCGTACGCAGCGGAATCTCCAAGTAAGAAAACTTCCCCCCGGATTTTGAAACTTATTCAGCTGCTCCGTTCTATTGCTTGTAACGTGATGAGATATAGCCTATGGCCTTCCTCGAAAAATGAGCTATCTAAACTGAAAGAATTTCAAATGTACCAGTAGTTCCTGAGATTAGCGCGTTCAAACAAACTCTTCAGCTTCATAATATTAGTATAGATTATAAAGCGCCATCTACTCCCAACGTAACTTACATAGACATTCGCACAGCGCCATCTAGATTCAATTTAACCTACAGAGACATTCGCACACATTGGGGGAGACATATGTCCAGTAGTGGACTACGATGAACGCTATGAAGCCCAATTTAATATACCTAACCTATCTCAGTCCACGTTGAAAGAGATTTCTCTCCTCTCCTTCACCTGTTAGAGAGTGCTACTTTGCCACCGAGCCTTATGCGAAGACATTTTTCATTTTTCGGCGTAGCGTAACTTTGTTTGAAAAAGCTCAGCTGGATTTTTAGTAAATGCTGTAGCTAAGTTTGTTTGTTAAAGCTGTAGCTACGTTTCTTAGTAAAACCAACCACTAGGAAACTAGACCACGAAGGCCTTATATTTATAAGATTTTGTCCGGCAGGCGAGCTTGCGGTGGAAGCACAGCGGTGGCGGTGGCAGTCCGTGGGCGTAAACTATTGGCGGCGTGGGCGGGGGACTCGCTGGCTCTGTTGGCCAAGCGCATGTGTCTCATGCAACTGGTGCATCCTCACAAACCCGGGAGACAGGTACACACCACTGTCAAGTCAAACTACATAAGTAAGTAATAATAAATTATTCAATAAATTCAGTGTTACAATCATAACCAATATTATGCTAGAACAATGGAACGTTTAAATGAAAGGCTAACTATTATAATTGAGACTTACAATAAACACATATGAACGTTAAACATAACCTTAATTGACTTAGGGCTCGAGAAACTTGCAGTACCTACAAAAAAACGGAACCAATTTTCCAGACTGTTGCCGCTATAAAACCATACAAAATTTAAGAAATATTTAAGGGGCTCCCGTACATAAAACCGAGCGCTGGAAACAAATCTATTTGCTACTTGCCACTTATTCTTTCCCGTGACGTGGACGTCATTTGAGAACCGGAGATTGGCCGAAATCTCTATGCGGGCTATACGGTTTAATAATAATAAATAATAAAAATCTTAATTAAGCAAAAACCTTTACATTAGTCCCTGAACTAGGTCAGCCTGTTTTAGAACCTAAATACAGGCTGACCTAGTTTAGGTTTCGGTTGTTAACGACTACATCTAAGCAGTGGTGTGCACTCCATATGCAATAAGCAATGCATACTCTGTGCGTCCAGACAATCCGGAAAACCGCCTAAATATTAAATGATTCCCACTTATTCGCCCATTTTCCTCTACAGATTTGAAACCATAGGCGATTTGCTGTCATAAACAGCATTCAATTTGACAAAAATGAAAATATTAATTGTTTCTGCGATAAGTGTATGTCACTTACTCATAATATCTGTGTACGCCATTGATCCTAAGATAGCAGTCGGGACTCTGAAACATCTTTCTTCTCAGTCAATTAGGTGATTCAGCCTGCAATATCCTTACTGTGTGGTCTTCCTGCGGTTTTAGAACCTACGACCTCCGGATCATGCAATGATTTAAGTCCTTCGGCGAGACCACTATACCACGGTGTTTAAGACGACATTTGCCACCAAGGCAAATTTATGTAAAGCTGTTCCTGGGAAAATTACTTTAAATAACCCCTGGAAGAAAGTTTTTACTACCTACAAAACGCCCTGGCATCAAAGAATCTAGGAAAATTTGGCACCAGTTGTTTAATTTGAAGTGGCACATTAATTAATATTTATATTGTTGTTACAGGACGAAAAGGAAAGAATAGAGAGGGCTGGAGGTACAGTCATGTACTGGGGTACATGGCGAGTCAACGGCCAATTAGCGGTTTCACGAGCAATCGGTGAGTCAGCTTTATGTAGAACTGTTTCATCATTTGTAACGGAATAACCTATCAGAATTATTTACCTACGCAAGGAGATTAAAATGTTCAAATTTAGCTATCCATAAGAAGAGAAACAAAATAAAAACTCGTAATAATAAAAGTGCATACCTACTTCTTAGAGCTGATTAATATTTATTAGGAAAATTATTTTGTAAACAACAAACAGTTACGGTGAAGGAAACATCGTGAGGAAAACTGCGGACGCCTACGAAGGTTGTGCGTGAAATTGTCCAAACCGCACTGGGCCCGCGTGGACGACAAAGGCCTAATCACCCTATACGGGTAGGTTCGTGCCCCTCGGTGGGGACGTTTTAATGAGATGATGATGATAAAACAAACAGTTAAAGCTGTTTACAATAATTAATTGATGCTAATGTTAAAGTTTTTATTCATTCGTTTCTTTCACTTTTAAGAATTGTGATACTTTTAACGTTTGTTGCGCGTCATGTTCAAATAAGTAAAACGAAACGTAAGATATTGTTGACATCATAAAGAAATAGGGAAAATTAAAAAGTACCGTGTACCGTGGTTACTTGACTACGGATACTCACCGAAAAGTCGGGAGAATAATAATAATAAACAATTAGTGTTTGTTTACTCGATTTGACCTTTAAATTAGGTTTTGATATTTCATTGTTCTGTGCGAATTAATTCAAGGACATGTGATTTTGGTTAAGAGTCTGACTTCAAGCTATTTTCATGTATTTAAATAAATTCGTGTCATGAGTTCCTTTGAAATATATTAATAATATATCTGTGGTCCAATGTTTCGGAATCTTTAGTTTGGTAAGGATTACATACATATAAATAATAAAATAAAAATCAAAACACGATGCTGTCTGTTGACTTATTGTGGTTCCGCAGTTATGTATTTTAAAATGGATATACGACGATTATGTATATGAATTTTCAAATGGAATAAATAATGCCTAATATTTTTTGTAAATCATGAGTTCATGACTTTTGTGAAAGCCAAGTTTTTGCCGGCGAAATATAGTGAATGCAATTTTATGTTATTACTAATTGCATGAAAAGTTCTGCTTATACGAAAACACTTGTGTACCCATTACTACCAGTCTCTTTAAATAAAATAAAAAAATCTCTTTTTACACTTAATTTAAAGTGTTACCACTAGTCTTCGTGGGCTAAGGACTGTCTCAACGATAGTAAAGGGTTTTGCCACCAACGCCCCACTAGAACCCGCTTGCCAATTTCCTCGCTTGGCAGGCGTGTTGGAAGATAGCAGTGCCCTATAAAGGGAAGGTTGAACAAGAGCGCACTGCTACCCGTTATCTGGCAACGCAGAAGAGTAGGAGTGATGTCCATAAAATATATAAAATTTAAGTATATGGATTTATTAATGATGTAATACATAAATAAACATATACATATAAAGTCTTTATTCCAGTCATTACATTATAATTATGTAGAGAATAATATCTAATTTTGCATTCCTAAGAACTGACTTTGAAATTGCCAATGAATATGTTTTGTATTTTTTCCACAGCAAAGTTAATTTAAGGAGTAATGTATATTTCTGTAAATGTTTAATAACGTTGACCATGACTTTTAGAACATATTTACTGGTGTCAAAAATGCAAATATTAAAACAGAAGTAATTGTTTCAAGCTGTTGCTTAAAATGTTAAATATCTTATAATAAAAACGTGTGCCGGTCAACATTATAATTACGTAATACAGCAAGGCCCCCGCAATGGCGACATTTAAGAGATTGTAAATTTATTTGAGGGTTCATGAAAACTGCCACGGGCCGGCATCGCGGAATCTGACATATTTCACACCCTACACTCTGGGGCTATTAAAATACGGGTTTGTAAAATGCAAACGTTGATGCCATGTCCGCGAGGACATTTAATTTCATGAGCTTTCCGACCCAGATTTGAGTGAATAAAGAACATTATGCATGCAATTTACGTCGTAACATTTTAATGTTTAAGATGCTAATCGCAGTGTAAATAATTTTTAAACACAACTGGATAGTTTATATGAAGGTACAGCAATAACTCGGCGAATTTTTTGTTGGTTGTTAAAGTTAATCATTTATTTCCCGGTGGACAATGATGTAAAAAAGTATGGATTCTTTAAATGCTCACAAAACAATCGGAAAAAGTGTTCCGAATGCAGTGACAGCACACATATTTCGAATTTCGAACACAGTTACATAAACAAAAGAGTACAAACTGTACTCTCTTCGGCGGTTCGTTGTTGAGGCACGGACGGCGTATCTTCCTTTATATATACAGAATTGCCGGTGGACGGTTAAATAATGAATTGGTTTTATAATGTACAAAGACAATAAATTCCAAGGGTTTTTAACCATCTACAGTTGAGAATCAACAGCTCGGCTATTGGGTTTGGTTGACGATAGCGTAAGTTAAGCAATTATCAGAATGCTCGGTTATCTGGACCTAAATATTACTTGAAGCACGAAGGGCCTTCAGGCAGGCACTTTAAGACCCACAATTCCCATTGGACACGCGAGGTTGGTTATAGCTCATCTTTCAGTGACCGTGTTGGAATGTCTGTGCTCGGCAGTATGACATCATAGAAAAGTTGATTAATAAATCAAATTGTTTTTATTTACTTTAACAATATGTTAATGTACTATAAACACTTTTAGTGCATTGTTAATCTAATTTTATTAAATTAACTAAATTTTATATTTATGAATAGGGATCCTAGGATTTCTAGGGCCTCAATGGATCTGGGTTCTCTGCTACATTTTAGGTTTCGCCATTAAACCTTAACGTATAGGTTACTCCCCAGGAACCCCGTACGTCATACATACATTCATCATTTATCACACAGGTGAACTTTCAAAAGCTGGATTCGCGGTAACCAAATACAATATAAATTGTTTTTTGTGACGACCGTCCGAATACGTCACTATAAATCCGTAACCAAATAATGCTTTTTGTTTTGTCCAGACCTATGCAAGATATATTTTCTTCGTTTGCAAGTAATGAACGAATGGATGTGGAATATGGTCGGCGAAAATAGGCAGTGTCTTTGATGGATAAAACAAATCGCTGTCTCTGCCCATATATCCGCTTCGATCAAGATAAATCCGGATTTATCGAGTATGGCGGCTCTTTGTTTACTTACCTATTTATATCACTTCGAGATAGATTTAGTTTGCAAGTAAAACTTAGTTTGAAATTCTATTCCGTTTGCATTTTAAACACATTTTGTAAAGTAGTAGTAAGTAACTAAGTACTATAAGGTTGTTTTGGTAAAGTTGAAGTAGGTGGTGTATTGAATTTACATTCAGGTTTTTATTACATTAAGAAAGTTTAGTATTGTGTATTATGCTATTTTTACTAGTCTGCGAGTCCTATCAAGCACATTGTGAGCCATTCTATTTTGATGCGTTTTTATCTGTATTATTTGCTTAGACTTTTTTGTCACAGGGATTCTAAAACTTATGGAAGTGGAGCTAAAAATCTAGAATTACTAGACTAAGTTGTTAAAAATTGTATAAAATACCTGTTACAATTAGGCATATATTGGATTCAATACGCTAAACAAATGGGTGTTTACGAGGGCTCGTGACATCAAGTTAATCGGCCGTTTTATTGCTATAGATGGCGTTGTTCTATCTTGCTAATACATCCACAAATCGGCATTTAAAAACAGTCCTTATACCTTAAGCTCAGGATTGATATTTACTTGTTAATGTACATTACTATATAATTATGTTGTATTAAAGGCATAATACAAAATTGTGACTTAAGTTTTCAGTGTTAGAGTTGCAATTTGTGGGTGCTAGTGTTGTAAGGAGTTATCCCCAAAATGGTCCGGCGCAGTGCCGTCGGCGCGTGCCGATCATTAAGCTGTTAGTGGAGCAATACGACGGGGATAAAACCCATTATTGTTCAGACATCATTAATCAAAATCATGACATTGCAATAAAATGTACACTTTTTAATGCAACTTCCTTGGTGTAGGTAAAAGAAAGTCAATTGTGTTGTCACAACAAGAAGTTTTATAAAGTATATCAAATTTACAATAAATTTCAGGGTGATTATATGTATTAACACGTTTGTATTTTCTCGATTTGCTAATAATAATATGTCGTCTAGCATATTTCGTTTACTGTCAGCTGTAGAGTTATACTAGCATAGTTTATACGGATAAACATAAATACTTTGGCACTTTCGTTATGGGGTGATACGGATCACCCCATAACGAAAGTGCCAAAGTATTTATGTCGAAGTCTTAACAAGTAGCTAATTAGGCAATGGATTTTCATTGTGAAATAAATTTTCGTAATGAGAAAAGAAGCGTAGGCCGACCCAGCCCGATAGACCGATGACCTGGTTAAGGTGGCGGGTAGCAGATAAATGTCGGCAGTGAGGGATCGGTCCGCGTGGAAATCATTGAGGGAGGCCTTCGATCAGCTGTGGAAATTTCTTTAAGAGTCCTTGGCATATATAAAAAATATATTTCAACTCCAGTTTTTAATCGGGATTTATTAATAAAAAGGGTTTATCCACTTGCGTGGCTCAAAATCAAAGGTTCTCATTAATATGAATAGATGCTGCCGCTTGAGAGTTAATCCGTTTTAAATAAAATACTTCGTATGGACAAAATCGCATTTTTATTTAAATAGTTTTCAAATTTTTCGTTGTACGTATAAGTACATGACTTACCAGTTATCGTAGTCACGGGCTGACAAAACCTGTGCAGTCAAAAATATGATAAGAAATTAGTTAAAAAGTAAGATTAAAAACGCTATTAAATCATTCAAATTGATTTTATTGTAGATTTCGTTTTTATTTGTCAAGCTTGATGGTTCGTTCAAAATAAAGAATTAACCCAGGACTCTCGAATCACCTTTGTAACATTAAAACAACACTCGCTTGAAGTCACCTTTGCGGCATTAACACAAAGAAGTGTATTTGCCGTAACAATAGGAGTGCATCGTGTGACAAGTGTATAGTGAGGTGCGCGCGTCGGGCGCCGGCGGGACGCACCCTTCGCCCTACAACCCCACTGCACAGGATATCGATCACCGGCCATGCAACCGCATAGAGACGTACTGTCGATGCCTATAAACTTTGAAACGTGCTATCTTTGTAATATTATAAATGCGAAGTTTGTGAGAATAAATGTTTGTTACGCCTTTGCGTAAAAATTACTGAATGGATTTTAATGAAACTTAATAATATTTCGTATACCTACATCAGAATAAGACATAGGCTACAATTTATAAAGATCCAAAATACTACTCTAAAGGTCAATTAAGAAGGAATACAGTCACCATGTGCGAGCTGCGACGCGATGGTAAAACCGTTAAAGTAATACATATGTAATGGAAATGATTATCTTAAATAGATATGAAAATTCGAGTAATATAAACTACTCAAAATTCTTATGTTGCTCAGACGAAGTCGCGGGAACCAATTAATAATGGCAAAATATATTTGTTTTTAAAGTTTGATATTGTACGTAAACCTAATAAAATAAAATAAACGTTTATCGATGTCCAGCACATATGTCACCTCACTAAACCAAGATTGGTATCGAAAGCTTAGTTACAATCTAATGTTGACATTTTCTTCACAGCTTCTCGCCACCGATGGCCGTCTCTTTCCCCATATAAGGGTAAAGCCCATCGATTCACATTCCACGGGAGATTAACTTCGGAAACGTTTACTAAGTCCCTACGAATCGAAAGCTTCGACTTTTCTGCCAGATTAGTCTTTTTGGGGAATTGGTACTACGTAATCGGTTCAAGGATGAATGTTCATACATTAAAAGGAGTCCTATTTAGATATTCATAGACGTGGTGTACGTGAAAAAATTTACTACTTCGAATACAAAGTGAAACATATTTCGAATTATGCTAAAGAAAACAAGACAGTATTTGCATATTTAAAATGTATTCTTTTTAACAAATACTTGCAGCATTGCATGATATACATGCAGAATTCGAAATGTAAGTTATTGAATAGTGAAATTTCTAGAAACATTGGTTACACGGGTAAACATGAAACTTTACGGATATCGCTTGTTCCGTTTGGAGTACACAAGGATAGAGAATTTTAGTTGTGCATTCCCTCAGGAGGGTGAATTAGGGTTCGGGGGTATGGAAATTTGGATCACGCGGTCGATGTTGGACGCCCACAATCACCGTTTTAAATAAGAAACGCCAAGTTAAACAAAAGTTTTGTTTTAAAAAGCTATGGGATTGTATTGACTTATCGTACATTGTAAACAGTGATGATTCATAATACAGAGTTATTATTATCAATGTGAACACACAAATAAATAGAGCCTAACGCCGCCTTTAGATTTTAATTATGAAAATTATTTTTTAAATATTTTATTCATATCCTACATATGCAACCGAAATATGAGATCCAGTTTTCATTCAAACTTTATTGATCAAGATATCATTAATGTTTTAAATTCAAATATCTAAAGAAATCGTAAAAAACAGACAAAGATTTGTTGTTAACAAAAAACGATCTTTGTAATGATTGAAAAAATGTAAACATGACTGTGTAATTTTTAAAGAGCGCGATTCAAGTATCATGCTTGGTAATTACGTTTTTTAGGCAAAACTCTTTATACTGTAGTTTATTGAGTTTGTTGAGAGTTATTCTAGTATTGATATTCAATTGGTACAATAAAATATTTCCGTCTAATTTTATATTTTGTAGTGAACGGAACGAATCACCTGATAGTTAGTCGCTATGAATAGTGAACAGAGTTGAAGGAATCATCAACTGTTGATATTACTTATAATTTCTATCAACATTGCCCTGTGCCCGTCACCCGAGACGATACTAATACTCATTTATTTTACAAGCTACAGTGCCCTTCTCCTGAAACGTAGAAGTCCAAAACACTCCTATAAAAATAGGAGTGTTTTCGATCCGAGACGACTCAGTATCAGGCCAATTACTCTGCTGTCTACAGATCTTTTTGTTTCCTTTACCATATTTATTGTATTCCATAGTTGTAGAAGTAGTTAAGTAGAACCGATAGGGTGGAAAAGTTCTCGAGTAACGTCCACGTAACGAGTTTATTCTCACTGCTGAGTTAGGTAGGTAGTTAGATAGCAAATAGATGTCAAAATGTTAGAGATCGGTCTACGTGGAAATCATAGGGGCCTTCGTTCAGCAGTGGTTTATGCTGTAGTAATGACGATATCGACATGCTAAGAACATACCAGACAACTCTTACGTGGGTGTAAACAAAACCTCTTATTTCGTACGTTCATATAATATATATGGAATTTACTCCATAAATGAGACCGACGCTTAGGCTCAACGGTGTGGACTGTTGCGCCCTCCTACCGGGAGAGCTGAGGTTCAAATCCCGGTACGTAACAATGTGTTTTCGAATTTTCGAAAAATATATATACGTTATCCGACGCTCTTACGGTGAAGGAAAATATCGCGAGAAAACATACGCACGCCTGCGAAGAGATTCAAAAGTTATGCGTGAAGTCGTCTAACCCGCACTGGGCCCGCGTGAACGACTAAGGCCTAATCACCCTATGCGGGTAGGCTCGTGCCCCTCGGTGGGTGATGACTTAATGATGATGACTCCATAAATAATGACATATATGTCGACAGGTGACGCTCAATACAAGCCGTACGTGACGGCGCGCCCCGACATGGCCACCGTGGACCTGGACGGCGACGAGGACTTTGTGGTGCTGGCGTGCGACGGCCTCTGGGACTTTGTCAGTGAAGACGACGTGGCGCTGTCGGTCTACAGGCAGATTGCCACGGATCCCGGTGAGTGCTGTTATTTGATAATGTGACTTCTTCAGTGGATGCAAGAACTTCTCTGCTTTGTGTTATACTGAGTCTACAGGTTCCTACTATTTGATCTGATCCTAGTCGATTTTATTTGTATGTTTTGACTTCAAGTGAATAGTGGTAGGTACTTATTTAGTATTAATTTTCAGTGTGACGACGAGGATTAAATAAATAATATTTGTTTTGCTAAAAGAAATAAACAAAGGAAGCATATTTTTTCGTGAACATGAAACATGTAAAGCTGAGTAGAAGCATTTTTGGTTGTGTGTTTTCACAAACAAAACTAATTTACTCAGCTAAATGGTCAACATGATATTATCGTGACGCCATTACGCTTGAACAGTAGAATTAAAATAACTTGAAGACTAAACTTTAACGTTAAAGCTTAATCAAAGTAACTAAGTTACATCAAATTATAAAGTGACTTAATTAGCTTAATCATTTTAAGTGCTGTCGTTTTTGCAGAAAAATACTTTCCAAGAATCAAAAATATTTACGTCGGATCAGATTCACTTATACACAGTATATACGAAACCTAAATTTTGATGATTTTTTATCTAGTACCTATATACGAAATAAATATGACCTAATTGCAAGAACATACAAATATAACCTGTTTTTGTTACTAATGCAAAAAACACTGAACAGAGATACAAATGAAGATAAAATCGCGTGCTTAACGTTAATTATATTTAAATCATACAGTTTAGAGGTAAGTGCAAACCTGCAATGTTCTGTGTCCGACCTTGTGTAAACGTCTAAGTGACAATAACACTGAGTCACTGAGGCAGACAGGAATATGAAAATGCATTCAGCCGCGTCAAGGTCAATGTTCCAATTGTATGCGCCCATAAGGTGACAAGTTAGAAATTCACCTTGAACATTCGATACGGATTGTATTGTTTACATATTCATGATGTTGAGTTTTGTTTTAGCTGTGCTGTCAAAATTTTTGACTGATTTCTTATTAAGGTAGTCTGACCTCATGATTTGCGCACTGTTTTACACGCATTAACATACACTTCAATAGACTAGTGTCGGAGTAGGGACAATTTGGCCAGATGGGGGTTTTCGGGTGGTCTTGATTTAGACTTGTCTAGAGCGGGCCAAATGATGGTTCACCTTATGTCATGTCCTACTTGCCCAAGTAGCTGTTCTCAGCAGGATTTAATGACGGCTGCAGACAACGCTGACACCGTAGCTAGCTTTTGGGCTTCTACGGTTTGATTGTTTTTGCTATCGATACGCTAAGAAGAACAAGATAAAGTAGACTCGTTTTAAACAGCGGCTTTATTGAATTCTTGTAGTAAATAGGACCACTAGTTCCATAACTGGATAAGAACTCAAAGTCACGTATAGGACTACGGTCTAGGGAGCGACTTTTGACTCTTAAATAAAATATATAAAATCAAATGACATAAATTGGCACGACCTGAAAACTTAATTTCATGTTTCACACACATACAGAATACTATATTCGCGTTTATGTTTACGTATTGGCGATTATGGAGTAACTATGACTATGACCATTATATTATCTATGATTCTTGTAATAAATTTTAAAGCATTTGCCAAACATTGTCAAATATTGATGAAAATTACCAACTTCAAAACATGCAAATGATGTTGATGGGCGTCTCTTTAGAACAACCGAATGATGGAGACGTGACAAGTATTGTTTTGATTGTTGTGAAAGCTGAGTGCTCTCGTTCATCCAGTTTTACAAGACCCTTGACTGTAAGCAGTAATGCCGATTTGCGTCACTATTATACTGCACAACCTTCCTCAAAGATGACTAAATAAATGTTAGGTGTGAGTATTGAGTAAGGTCATAACCTCATACCTATAAACATACTTGCACTTAGAACAATAATGACCTTGGAAAAGTAGAATATGTAGCAATATAATCTGCGTTCAACGACCATATAAGCTATAGCAATTTATTTTTAATCTCAATAAAGTGAATATGTGTGGTCAAAACACAGCTTTTCTTAAATCTGAACTTTGATGTCGGGAGAAATAGATAAGATTATGGTGCCCAGACCACCCTATACACAGCCTCTATCAGGTAAAATCCCGTTAGTTTTTAATTAGTCTTTATTTTACTCAAAGTAAAGACTAATTTGGTGTGAATAGGCTATTTCTAAGCAGGCGTGACCCATCCTCGGCCGCATCATCACTTACCATCGATGGCGGCCAAAAGAGATGATAAAAAAGTAAAGTAAGTCTTTTTTTAACAAAATATTTATACTATTTAACCACCGAAAATTCGAATAATTGAGTTATCCATTTTGAATCACAGCAGTATGTGATAACAACTGGGGGACCTTTAAATTGTGGTTGTAACACTAGCGGTGCCGCCCTCGAATCTCTGTAAAGTGTCTTTAATGGATCGCAGCGCTCTGAGCGATAAGAGCTTTTATGTTTCAACTGAGTTCTTGTTTTGTAAATATTAGGGCTTTTTATTGCGACACTCTAAGGGTTGGGCTCGAGGAGTCTCTTGTGCTAATTATGTTTGAACAAAGCACGTAACGGATTGTTTTCATATTTGTAATTATTTGTGAAGTACATGGACACTGACTGCGGGATTGGTTCACAAGTTCAAAGTTAGCTATACTCGGGGTCTCTCTTAGGGATCAGAAATGATAAAGCCGTAAGGGAACTAAAGATATTCACATAGCCCGCCGGATCAGCAAGTTAAAGTGGCAGTGGGCTAGTCCCGTATGCCGCAGAACCTGGCCTTTGGAGCAGACGAGTTCTGGAGTGCAGACTGCGTCTTGGCAAGCGTAGCGTAGGACGCCCTCTGGATACCTTATTTAGTAGAGTATTTGAAATCTTTATATATTTTGAAAAGCTTCAGAAACATTTTGTATTTATGAAGGTGTAGTAAAATAATAAAGGTGTTAAATACAATAAATGTTTTAATACATTTAATATGTGGGGTGCATCCCCTCGTGACCTGTCAAGCCACACGTCACTTTGTGACAGTGGATTAACTTTATTTATGAAACCATCACCGCGGTTAGGTTACCGTCAATTTCCAACTATAGTTAGTTGACAGGGAATTTATAGTCACATATGTGGGCACGTAGCATGAATATCGGGGTTTGCTATAGATTTGATGTAATGTTTAACAAAGGTTAATTAAAAAGTAAAAAGTTATTACACCATAGAGTGATTTAAAATGTGCTGACGGATCGCTAGAGACACCTTAGGTGTTTGGTAGGAGGTGCCGCAGTCAGCTGGTTGGTTCTGTTCCCGAAAATATAATAAAGAGATTTCAATCATCATCATCAAATAAATGAATTCAGATTGGGATTTAAGAGCACAATTTCACAATGCGCTACCGTGCCATTAGGCTATAAACCTGTAGATTTTTATAGTCATTTAGACGAGCACAGGTTACATTGTTTGGCTAGGTCTTGCGAAAAAACACCTCAAGAACAATGAGAGTGTATTTTATGTTCCGTAACGAGATTGCAGCGGTGTACCTAGATTCGAGACTGCGGTCGGCCCCCACAATATTGTGTCGTAATTGCGTCGGAAGTGGGGAAGTGGAGAAATTGGATACTTTGTTTTGCCCCCCAGTACAGCCCCGGCGCGCCCCGCTCGCCACACGAAGCCTTTCTAATTATAAGCGCCTACTGTCCACTACATTACTGACCATTAGATTTTAATAACGCTGTTTGTGAGTGAATAAAAAGCAGTCGGTTGCATACATTGTAAGATGATTGAGTGTTCTGTGAACTTTTCAACAGTAATCAATGGTTTTTATCAAAATTGAAACTGAAATTTTACAGAAAATTCATTTTCAAAGATTACAATCTTTAAAATATTAATTGGTTGTTAATAACACACACACAATTATGGCAACGTAATAATTTAATGTCTTAATAATATTCATACATGGCCTCCCTAAGAAGCCGTGGTAATGGTATAATTATTACAATACAATTGTCACCACCCTTAATTTTTCCGCAGGTGCCGTATGAGGTGGCTTAGGGACCAAACATTTAGAAGCGCTCTCTTATTAAACCTAATCTTTTTAAAGGTACTGCTTACTCTAAACCACTTGCCAAGCGTGTAGGTATTTTATAGCGAAACTATTATAGAGTAGGTCCTAAATCTTGCAGTTTACTGTCACGGGCTGTTAAGGTAACCCAAATTAAAATGTTTAGTTACTTAGGTCTCGAAAAAATTATAAAATAATTTACCGCAAAAGTCCTTTCAAACGAATGTGTATCTTTCCCTTAATTTAATATGGATATAGGTGAGTGTAAACCTTTAGTATCCTTTCAACTTAACGCACCGATGAAACACTAGGGCAGTTTGATTGGATTATGTCGATTTACAAAGTTTAAATGTCGCAAGGTCCGTATTTAAATAGGGGTGGGCAGCCAGCACTAATGTGCCCCGGAGTTATTTGCGTTGTCCCTTTTAATTGAGCCTTATTACCAATACGTAAAGGTTGTATTGAATTATGCAACTGCTTTAGGTATTGGTGTATGTTATACTTACTGCCGCTGGTCTTAAGCTGTCGTTATTGTGACACGGCTCTAACTATCTAGAGGATTTGGGTGATTTAAATTGTGAAGTGCAGACAGTTGTATGTCGCACGAACTTACGGTCGTTTGAAAATGAAATTATACGAAAACACATCCGCGATATTGTGATAATTACAATCTTTTAATTTTTTCTAGTTGGTAGACTCAATACTGCGAGTCTCGGTATGTACCACCGCAGTGCAGATATCGTCCCGTGAATATGTTGTTTTGCACTTCTGTGTTTCAGGGACAATAGAATGTAGCTAGTAAATTACTGTGTATGAGAGCCTATCATCTGTTGTCTCGGGTGCTTTGGTGCAGGGTAGTGTAGTCGGAAATTATAATTTTACTGCTATTTTTAATTTCCCTTACCACTGCATCATTCACGGTCAGGCGTATCGCTTACCACCCGTTGAGCGAAATGACTGTCCCGTTTACTAAATAACATAAAAAAGCTTGCACCATATAACGAACATGCAAGCCGCTGCCATCGAGAATATTTTAATGTATAATCGTCATTTAAAATTACTTTTTTGATGAGTCATCCGCCCGACATTAACATGCATCTGTACCGAATGGTTGAAATAACTGGTAGGAGCGACACCGTGACATTCCGGCGTGATTTGTGCTTCTGTACAAAAGCGATGGGCGCGGTTCGGGTGTCGAACCCGCTCAGTCGCTAGAGATCCCGGCGTGATAACATTGTGTACGCTGATAGAGCGATAAACGTGGACACACGCACTGGTTCAAACATACGCTAGTTGCTGTCCTGTCTCTGTTAATTGACGTTGCCATTTGCACTGGATGAAAGTGGATGGTTCTAAGTTTCGACGTTAGGTGTCGGTATTTATATGGTTATTGGTTTGTATCATAATGATTACTATCACTACATAGTTTGAAACAAAGTCTCTTTTTCTGTCTCAATATCCCATCTATCTATTCAACCTATCGCAGTCCACTGCTGGACATAGGTCTCCCCCATTTTGCGCCAGATATCCCGGTCCTCCGCTTTTCTCATCTAGCCTCCATCTTTCGCAAGCCGCCGGTCCATCGGGCCGGAGGGAGTCCTACGCTACCGCACCTGTGCGAAGCCGTGGCGGGTCGCTAGTAATAAAGATGGCTGTTTTGATCAGTTTGCTTTGTCATTAACTACTTAATGAATTCCATGTGTAACCACCAATTTGACGTGACAATGTTTTTGATTACAATATAACGGTCGCTTATTAGCGGGACATTAATCATTTGTACGGGTAGTATTGTGGGAGATGCGCAGGCGGGCTTGCGTTGCTGTCCAAGGTTACAAGGTGGCTAAATGCGTAATTCGAGTTTTGTATTAAATTTAATAAAATGAGAAATTTAAAACGCTTCGAATTCTGTTCTTTATTTACAATTAATACCTGTTTAAATACAGAGCCCGAATACACTAAGAATTAAGTCTTTAATCAAATAAATCACGTGAGGCAAATCCTAGCTGTTGTTGTGTTATATAGGCGATTAGTTAATAGATAAGTTGTTTCAATCAAAGCACAATCAGTTTTAGTCACTATTCACACTAGAATACGGAATTATTAACATTATTTGGAATTATTAACAATTTTACTCATTCATGACAATGGAACACTTTTCAAAGATGAACAATTTGGCTTTCGTAGAAATAGCTCCACAACACTAGCATGCTTTCACTCATGAAAGAAATAACTAAAAATCTATATAATGGATTACAGACGCTGGCCATATTTCTGGATATGAGCAAAGCATTCGATTTTGCTGTCGCATTTCATTATTAATAAAAAAGATGGAAAGGTACGGGATTAGAGGAAGCAGCATTATCATGGATAAAGTTATTTGTCGCCGCCAACAATGCGCACAAATAGCAACCACAGATAAATGTTAAAACATCATATTTTTCTACTTATGCTCATAATCGGTGTGGCGTACCTCAAGGTAGTATTTTGGGACCTCTACTCTTCTTATTTTTATTAATGACTTACCAAATGTCGTAAATTCAAAAATGTATTTTATTTGCAGATGACACTACACTAATAACACAAGACTAAAACAAAGACAATCTAGAACTCTATCCAACACTAATTTAGAACACATTGTACAATGGTAGATAACAATAATCTCAATCTAAATGGTAAAAAAACTAAATTTATGAATTTGAAACTCAAACTCGAAAAGTAATGGCCTTAATAGATGTGCAATATAAAATAATGAAATAGAAAATGTTACCACACCAAGTTTCTTGGTATAGTTATTGACAAATTATCATTGGAAATATCATATTGACCTCATAGTAAATAAATTAGATCGATTTGTATATGCCTTGAATAGAATCAGACAAGTCACTTCCAAACGTGCTGCAACTGCAGCCTATCATGGTTACGTGGGATCTATTTTAAGATATGGTATTATACTATGGGGTAATTCGGTAGATATTCAAAGAGTGTTCAAGGTCCAAAAAAAATGCATTAGAAGCATCTGTGGTGCAGACTATCTTGACAGTTGTAAGCCTTTGTTTAAGTTACTAAATATCTTGCCAATACTTGCTTTAATTAATTAAATCGGAATTTTTGTACATAAATATCCAAGATTGTTTGCAAAGAAAACTCCACAGTAAACTATAGAGGTAGGCAAGGAAACAAATTGTGTGTCCCTGATCAAAGACTGGCATTGTACTCAAGAAACGTTATTGTATGGCCATAAATATATATCAAATTCCTGACATTTTCAAAACATTACCCTATAATAAATTTAAGCATAATTTACATAATTTTCTTATTAATAAAATGTACTATACAATTGACGATTTTTTAAAAGATTTCAAATAATTTATATAATAATATTTAATTTTGACATTTCTTTTAAATTGCTCTAATGACTGAAAGATTAATAGTTTAATAGATATTTTATGTAATTCTTTGGGACATTTTATATTTAAAATGGGTTTATTAAAATGTTCATAAAATTATTACTTATGTTACGGATTTCTTGTAAAAATATTGTGTACATTTAATTTTACTAACAAACTTTTGCACGTCGAATTTTCGACTGAATATGTTGGGATTGTACTGATATTAACATCAAATGTATTACCATATTCTTGCAAATAAATTTATTATTATTATTATTTAAATTTATTTTCTTTATTCACCTACTGTAGTTACTTTGTAAACACCCTGAATTAAATGGTTCCATATTATTTAGAAGGTAGCTGGTAGGTATATTTCATAGCGTTACAAGTGAATACACAAGGCAAATAAATTTTAGTGCCTATTGATCTATATATAGTGGTGATATTTACAGTTGGTTGCTACTGTTGCTAGTCGATTTTAGATATAAAGTACGGTTAGTCTAAATAAATCATCGTCTTAGGCTTTAGTATTCTTTATTACGTTGGTTAGCCGGTTTTAGTTTGTGGACATCCTAGCACCGGCGACGCACCACGTGCGGGCCCGGCCTTGACACTGTTCGGCACACGAGTTATCTGCCAACTTTCATTCATTGCTTATCGCGCTCTCATCGGATCAAAGGCCAATGTTCCGCCCGGTTATGCTACAGAATCATCATTATGAAATTAATTTTGTATAGTAAAATCTAGCGGAGCAAAGTTTACTGTTGCAAAAAATTTTTTAAAAACTCCTAGAATGTCAGATTGGGATTGGGGTGGTAGAATGCTGAAATTTCAGAGCTGTAATGAATAATGCGGTATCTTTAAGAATTTTTTTGTATAACTGTTCATATTACATCAGCTCTGTGTGAGTGTTAATTAAAAGATATATATTACATATATCATAACGTTCACTGCTGTAACCGTCCGCGCTGGTGGAGTATATATTGACAGTCGTCAGAGCATGCACTACGTGCAGATGGATGGAGGTTGGCTTACGTTCCAAAAGATGTATGCGAACTTAAACATTGGAGATTCGGATGTGGTCCGTACATTTTATCTCAAGATGCATACGACGTTTCACCTAATGTTTTTACCCATGTGTATTTGCAAAACCAAAATAGTCATTTTTTAATGCAAATTCCTCAATATTTAGGTACTAACTATTACAGTAATAGCTCTCAGTTCAGAAACCCGTTAGACATCTGTAAGACATAATTTCAGAACGAAGATTAAACTAATATGCCAGTAACCGGATGCGTGCAATCACCATAGGAAATGCAAATGTTTACAAACACATTAGCGTAACAAAAACGAGTACAAACATATTTTACACATAATTAATCTATATTCGTATTCCACATATTAAGACACTTAACCAATTGTCTAGAGTACTTATTTTAAGAAATTACACCGTTTAAACGACTCACAACTACCGTTCTAAATGCTGCCAATGAATGTAACTGTTCGTTTTCGACAATTAGCCTACGCCAGTTACGAAGAGCGCGCTCAATTTTCGTTCGGAATAACCTAAACTACATTTAAACGTTGCGCTCAAAAGAGAATGTGTATTGATTAATAGCTACATGGCAAACAAGGCGTGGACTATAGCACGCTCATTGACTGCATTACTGAGCAGACAACGCGGCCCTTTCCACTATCGTCTGATAATGGAAGGCACTCGACTCGAGACGTCGCGACGTCGTGTGGCTTGATATGCATTTGTGTACCGAGCCTAGGAAATTGTATGGGAATGCGAACGCGCCGATCGCTTATATAAGATTAAGGTATTACTGTTGAATTGCTAATAGCGGGACTGTGAGATATCATTCTCAGCGGAATGGTATTTTAATTATATGATAATGAATAACATGAGGTTTTGTTCGTAAGGGTATTGCAATTAGTTATAGATACAGTTGTTTATAAGTATAATATAATTGCCATTTACGAAAGTAAATGGTCAACAACAATTAGTGTACTGTAACAAAATAAAATAACCTGTAACAAAATGAAAATTTTGTTACAGGTTATGTATCGTAAAGTATATATGTCGGATATTATGTTAAGAAAAAAGGATTTATTGTTGAGTATTGAAAAGAACGTTGATTGATTATGAACAGTCAGTGTCAGATTTGGTGATTGTTGAAAAGAAGTAATTGTTTTGATTGTAAGATATTTTTGTGAAAAATATTAAAGAGAGTTTTGGAAAAGCAGCGTTTATCTCAAAGTAATAACAAATACTACAACTTTTGGGGGCTCGTCCGGGATACCGCTGTTTTCGTAAAGCTGGATGTTCTGAAAGTAAAAACACTGACGCGTAGTCATCGCCGCCATTAAGACTGTTTTACAGACGCTGCGCTGACCCGTATGAAATTTTTATGAAGATAAATGAACTGAGTTTGGTAAAACCGCTGTTTTGTACGGCAATTGCGACGAAGACATAAGAAGATAAAATAAGAAGACAAAAATAATAAGAAGATAAAAAAAGAAGAAGTATTAGCAGCATCACAATGCCGCCGAAAAAAGACGAGAAATATAGTGCTGATGAAGAAGAACTAGAGGTGCATGTCTCATTCAAAGATTTAGAAAAGTCGATGACAGTCTTTACTGGAGATGACACCTACCCGATTGATTCTTTCTTTGAAGAATTGGAGGACACTGCCCAAATTATGAAATGGACGCAGATCGAAATGCTGATTTATTCGAAAAGGCTTTTAGATGGAACAGCAAACTATTCTTGCGATCGATCGGAAGGGTAAAGGACTATACGACCTTGAAAAAGGCCTTAAAGGAGGAATTTGGCCCAAAGTTCAATAGTGCAATCGTGCATAAAAAGCTCGCCGCACGAAAGATGAAGAGCGACGAGTCTTTTCAGCAATATTTCCTCACAATGAAGGAATTAGCGCTCCATGGCAAAGTAGAAGATGCCGCTTTAATTGAATACATAATAGATGGCATTCGTGACACAGAACCTAATAAGGCTATTTTATACGGAGCTTCAGATGTAAAAGATTTTCGTAAGAAGTTGGATATCTACAGTGAATTTAGAAAAAAGATGTCAAGTAAACCACTCCATTCACAACATCCATCATTCTCTAGGCATCAGATGTCTCGTGAACGTGTGAAGAGATGCTTTAACTGTGGTGATTCAGACCACCAGCTGCCGGCCTGTACTAAAGGAATAAAATGCTTTAAATGCAATGAATATGGACACAAGTCAAATAATTGTCCACAGCTTAAAAAACATTGAACATAAAAAATACGACTGGATTGGAGAAGACTATCTATAAGAAAATAACCATTCATGGAGAAGAATTTACTGCACTCATTGATACCGGAAGTGATGTAAATTTAATTGTCAAAACTGAGTTTGCAAAGATAAAAGACAGTATTAGGAACTTTAAAACGGACTCAACATGTTTAACTGGAATTGCTGAGAACAAGGTTTATACAGAAGGAATGTTCACAGTGAAAGTACAGATCGATGATTATTATACAGATATAGATTTTCACATTGTCAAAGATAATGAAATTCCCGTAACTGTACTAATCGGCAATCCTATCCTAAAGGATTTTGAAGTTCGCTTTACTCCTGAAGGTATTTACATGAAAAAGATTATGCATCTAACACTACTGGCAGAGAATAAAGAAGACGGACAAGAATATGATATTGGAGATTCGAAATATACAGAAACATACGAAAGATGTGTAAAGAATATAAACCTACTGAAGAAGAAAGAAAGTAAATTGAATTAAAGATAATACTCACCGATGAAGACCCAGTTTACCAGAACCCTCGACGTTTATCACCTTTGGAGATGGCTGCTGTCAATGCGCAAGTGAAAGAATGGTTAGATGAAAAAGTGATTAAACAAAGCAAATCGGATTTCGCTAGCCCTATCGTCCTAGCTAACAAGAAAGATGGATCAAAAAGAATGTGCATTGATTTTAGAATACTAACCGAAACCATAGCTCGTATAAAGAAGGCACAGAATGAGGATGATCACATAAAACTAATTAAGAAGATTTTAGACAAAGAAGAATACCAAGATTTTATAATACAGAATGAGATACTATACAAGATGAAAGATAACGATAAATTATTAGTTGTACCTAAGAGAATGCAAAATGAAATTATTAGAAAAAATTCATGAAAAGGGTCACTTTGGAATTTTAAAGACTGAGGAATTGATTAATAGGGAGTATTTTATAGAAAATTTAAATGAAAAAATAAGAAAAGTCATTGATAACTGCGTTGAATGCATACTCGTGGCACACAAAAGAGGTAGAAAAGAAGGGTTCCTACACCCAATAGACAAAGGTGATAGGCCACTGTCAACATATCACATTGATCATTTAGGCCCTATGACTTCAACTCATAAGAACTACAAGTATATTTTTACTGTTGTTGATGCGTATACAAAATTTACGTGGATATATCCTGTCAAGACTTTAAGCACTGAAGAGGCTTTAGATAAGTTAAGAATGCAGCAGCAAACCTTTGGCTCATCAGAAAGAATTATATCCGACCGTAACGCAGCTTTTACCTCTAATGACTTCCAGCAATATTGCAATGAAGAAAATATATTACATTATACCATCACCACCGGTCAACCGAGAGGTAACGGCCAAGTAGAGCGTATACACCAGATAATTATAGCAGTATTGAGTAAACTAAGCGCTGATGATCCTACCAAGTGGTATCGTCATGTATCTAAAGTACAGAGATGTCTCAATAGTACTTACCAAAGATCCATAGGGATGTCTCCGTTTGAGTTGATGTTTGGTTGCAAAATGAGAGACAAAGACGATGAACTAAATAAACTTATAGAAGAAGAAAACATTGAAAAATTTTGCGAAACAAGAAAAGAACTAAGAAATAAAGCTAAACAGTCTATTCAAAAAATACAAGAAGAGAACACAAGAAATTATAATAAAAAGCGAAGAGAAGCCAAGGAGTATAATGTTGGAGATTTAGTAGCCATTAAAAAGACCCAATTCTCTCAAGGAAGCAAACTTTATCCGAAATATTTGGGTCCATATGAAGTTACAAAGTGCAACCGGAACGATCGTTACGCCGTGAAAAAGATAGGCAACAATGAAGGTCCTATTAACACCACTTCTTCAGCGGATTTTATGAAGCCGTGGGTCACTCCTGATGATGATAATTCATCTGGGGCAGATGAATAGCAGGATGGCCGTGTCGGATATTATGTTAAGAAAAAAGGATTTATTGTTGAGTATTGAAAAGAACGTTGATTGATTATGAACAGTCAGTGTCAGATTTGGTGATTGTTGAAAAGAAGTAATTGTTTTGATTGTAAGATATTTTTGTGAAAAATATTAAAGAGTTTTGGAAAAGCAGCGTTTATTCTCAAAGTAATAACAAAACTACTATTATTATATATATCGTAAATATTGATAAACAATGGGCTTTACTTCAGTCCTTACTTTGATTACAGAAAGGTCTCATGCACAGAGCATCATGACAACCGACATCTAGTAATCATCTAATTTTGAGTTATTCTATATTCATTAATCTAAAAAATATTCACAAAGGAATTGTTAATGATGTTAATTGATTGTCTTTAATCTTCCGTGATTGCTTCTTCCATCCATCGGTCATACAGATAAATATAATATTGCTTTCTGTTGATTAGAGCGATGTTCTCCATGTATCTTGATTGATATCACTGGAATTACCAGCGATCCATTATAAAGATAATGCGACTATTTTGATTGTCTAAGTTTGAGTAGGTGCAGGAAGTAAGAGTATGTATGATAAATTTTCAATAGTTAATTAGGCATTAATAAACGTAAAGGACTAGTCTATAAAGGATTTGAAGTAGAGTCAATAGTGTCAAAGCTTTAATCAGGTTCTTAAAACAAAGCTAGTTACAAAGTAAGCACCATTTCTTAATCGGACAACTTGTCGTAGGGAGGGATTCCACCCTTTTGTTGTCGACATACCACCCATTCGTACTAAAAGCTTCGGCTCTTCATTCATCGTCCGAACTGCAAGGCAGTGGAATGATCTTCTTGCGTCTGTGTTTCCCGATACATACAATTTAGGGATTTTAAAGGCAAGATTAAATAGGCATTATTTGAGATTGCGTGATGCGCCTTAGGCTGCATCGACACTTTCCATCAGGTGAGATGGCAGTCAAACGAACTCAAATTTTTAATACAGAAAAAAGAATACTGACTAAATAATAACTCAAAGCAACAGTAGTGTGTGTGTGTCTCATCCAAGCCGCCCATTGTTGACATTAAGAACGGTGCAGTCATTAACGTAAATCACTGTTTACGTAAACATGGCCGCCGCGTACGTGTGTATGTTTGTCGAAAGTATTCGCGGCATAGATGATTTATATCCTATGAAAGTACGTGTTTCGCTCTACATGACATGTCGGGCAGTGCGCGGGCGCATGCCCCGCCGCTACACCTTGGATTGTAAGCACCCGCTCGTCTAACAACGCGGATTTGATTGTCTTTAATTAAGTCCGTTGCTTTGAAAATGGCCTCAGTGGTGGTTTATTTGTTTTGACGTTAGTTGCCATGGGGCTTATGGTTGACGAGATATAGTTTTCTATTTACGGAGATAATAGCAATCTGCATGGTGCAAACCCAAGCTTCGCAAAGCAATGCTTAAGGCCTAATGATGACAGTGAAAGTGTTCATGCGTAACCTTAAGAGGAAAGTAGTTATAATTTTGGCAGTGCTGACTTTTTTAAACATTTTATAAAGGGATATTGCTGCGCCTTAACGAACCAATCACAAATGACCCAAACACAAGTAAAATTATCCGCGTCGAAAACGAAGTTGATAAGTTGGCTGAGCAATCATTCGATGAATGCAAATGAATTCATCGTTTCGCCCGCCTACATCTGTGTTTACAAACCGATCCGTATCTGCGGTGATTATGATTTCCAGTAGAGTGGTTTCGCTAGGGCGCCGCAATAAAAAATGCGAGCGAGGGAGGCCTGCGTCTCTTTGGCGCGCGGTTATTGCGCCCCGGCTTCGGACGCTGCTATTTCTTAAGCTCGTGTTCCACCAAGGCAGAGAATAGATTTGCTGAGCGGTTCTGCAACGTATAGGCAGCCGGCTTATTTCCTAGTAAGTATAGGGTAAGGTCTGTTTTCCACTAGAGGCTGCGTTTTCACATACGGAAAACAGTGACTTCAAATACCAATGATATTTTGAAAGTATACATATATTTTCCGTTCGAGTTTATCAGTAAGCAGATTAAATAATGATCTATTGATTAATAAGATATACATTAAAATATAAATTATTTCTTTCCCTCCTCATTTTGCGAATATTAAGGATGAGCGACGGAGTTACATAGTATCAGGTATACCTTTAAATGCCTGTTTGTCAATTTTATTACAAAAAAAAATTGAAATAGCGTTGCCGGTATTTCTCATCTCATGTCTTTGTTTTGGTGGAAAACGTGCCTTAATCGCAATGTTCGGTGCTCGGTGCATGTGCATTATCTAGCTCACTACATACACTTCATTATGCATAGACGTGTACGTTCATGAATATGCCTGCATGGAAGTAAATCAGGTTCACACTGTCGGGATTGTTTGAAAAAGTGAAGCATTGCTTTAAGATGTAATAATGATGCAAAAACTGGATATAACTTATAAAATATATCGTCATGACTTGTAAGTTGGGCGGGCCGGAAAGTTGTGTAATAGTAATAAATTGATTGCATTGATATTGATGAAAAAGTTCCCTATGATTTATGTTTTGTTGGTTGGTAAGGATATACATGTATCCAAAAAAATATGTTTAGTATTATTTTGAACAACTACTAATGTATTTTTGAGTTAAAGAACACAGAACTAATGTAATGAAATAAACTGACACATTCCACATAATATCGTCAACATAAAAAGTATTATATTTAAAATGCAAATCATATTAAATAAAACTTTCTCAACTCAAGGCTTATTGCTCAACTTCGCCTTGATCTTACAAGGATGAGCAATTTCACTTCCTCAATTTGTCTCTTTTTGCCCTCAGTCCCCTCCCGTGAGGGCTGATAAAGAACACCGTAATCCTTTCAATCGAATAACGGCAGATAGCAGGGTCGGTATTCATGCGGGTAGCCGACGATGTATGAGAATTTTCGCTCGTATTTTGCGGTGGATTCTTTTTTCATTGATCACGTTCGTAGGTCGATGACGCGTTTGCTAAAACACTGCATATTTTAATTATATCCTGTCGTAAATCGTCCAATTGGATAACGGCCAGCTCGGCTCGTGTGTATTGGTGGGCCACGTGGGTGGTCGCTCGCGTTGCCATTTACACAATGACAGTGAGATTTCTGTTGTGACGTTTGCAATGTGCAACTATAATAGTGCACGCATCTACGGAACCCTCTTGATACAAAATTAAAGTATTTTATACCAGCTTTTTTATACTAGTTTCAGTAAAATATACTAGCGAACTTGGCGAAGGTCGTGTCACCTAAATATTTTGAAGCTTCCCTGGTGGCATTTTTTTTATAACGACAAAAAAATGAATATAAACAATAAATATTCAAAGTTTGTGCGTGAATTCGGCCAATCCGTCAATTCACCCGCGTGGACGACTAGGGCCTATATATCCTTTACTGGGAGGCTCATGCCACTCGGTGGCGAGCAGATCTCTCAATTAAAACACTATTAGAAAAAGATGTTTTTAGTTGCGTGCAAAAGAATCTGGTAGGTATTGTTTGTGATTGACATTATGATTATATGACTTATCTCTGTTTGAAGTTGTCTTTCGATCACTTAGTTTTATTTATTAACAGTTCTTTTTAATTTTCTTATTTAGGTAAACTCTGAGTGTAAACCTTTCCTATGTTTGAATATGGATCAAATTACAGATGATGATGATGAAAATTTGGTACATTGGTTTAGGCTTTTTCAAAACTATAGAAATAATTAAAAAGAAAATGCCGTTACAAATTGTCAGTGTGTTCCGCAATACACGAAAAGTGCCTCTCGAATTCAGTTGCCTTTTAAAAAGCGTCCGTGAATTATTTCGGGACGTCTGACGCTGGGAGCTCGGCCGCATTGTCAAGGGTAGTTTATTTTTTCGTACACAAGTATGTTCCTTATTTGGCTGTGATGCGCTCGTTGCAGTATAGCATGGACCCCTCTGCATTAATAATATATGGCGATCAGATACGCCACGCGTCGCGGCCACGCTGCCGGCCGCTGTTATGTGGCCGCTTATCCGAATCGACCCTCACCCGATGTCAGGTGGTTTGACCCCAATAGCTCCGCTTTTAGATCAAATCATACATATTCCATGAGCTCGGCTTAAATCGTCCCAACTTCCACTTCAAACATAATTTGCGCACTTCAAAGTAAAAGGTTTATGCCCCACATTAGTAGCTCGACGTCCTGTTTTCGACGTACGATGTTTAATTTTCGCAAAATCATAAACATAAAGGTTGACTGTAATAGCTTAGTTTACGTTAGTAGACGATGCGCGAGAGAAAGTGGACGATAGAGCGCGAATGGCCGGCTGCAATATATGGATGACGTTATCAGCGCTCGTCACCCGCTCACCAATTAATCCAGCTATCGTGCGCTGATCGGAAACAAATCGCGAACAAACCGTGTCTGTCACGACACCGAGCGAAACTATCTAATTGAGTTCACACATGAACAGTATTGCAGAATGTGCATCGCCCACGCGCTCGCGCCATATGATTCAGGCTCCGTGCGCCACTCCACAACCAATTATATTTTATGGCGACAGTTTAAATAAACTAATTATAACAATTAATTTGATAAATTAAATATGATTGCCGTGTGTGCATTTTACATAATTAAATCATGGAAGGTACTTGAACGATTCACTGGATTAAATATTAACTGCAATTTTAAGTCAGTTAGGTACATTGTACAAGATATGGAGAAAGATTTACTGACATTAAAATGTTTGAGAATCTCAGATATTATTAACATCTCACTTTGCCTGAGGGTTGCTACGCATGGAATTGATTTCATGGTCACGTCTATCTCGCTTAGAAACCAAGCTTAGCAGTTAAACCTATGGCTTGCACATACTTCTTATTTAAAGAGGCTATATATAGATAAATACAACCGCAACTATATATAGACAAATTCAACCGCAACTTCTAGGACGCTACACCATCGAGCCTTCGACATCAGCTTAAAATTAATGTCGATAGGTACATAACATAAAAAAGTGATTGAACGTCTGACGTTTACGTTACGTTTAGCCTTATATTTACTGATTCGTATTGAATACGAAATAACTGTGTGAGAGCTGCACATATACACCATGACAATTGATTAAGCTCGTCACCAGTCGCGTCGTGTCACCGCCATATTTGGACGTATCGAAATTTAAATCCCGGTCCCAAATTTTATTTGTTAAAAATTTGCATGGCGGGCTCTGATTTTGCACTTCTGTTTGTTTTAAAGCAGCCTGTGTTTACGGAGAGCAATTATGCAGCGATGACAGCGAGCTTTCGCAAGGGGATTTGGTTTATTCAGTATGCGTCGATTTATTGGTAAACTAATATTCTTTGTCTTGTATTATTTGCGACTCGTTAAAATTATATTTGATCAGTATGTTTACCTGAGATAATTCGAGTCAATATGTTTCAGTTTCGTGCCATTGCATTTTATTTCGGTTGTATAATTTCTTTCTGGAAGTATTACTATTTAATAAAACATATGTATGAAATATTTGATTGAAGCGGTGAGTCGAGATTGGCCGCGAATCAAATCGTTTGCATGAGTCTTCTTATCTCAACTTGTCTCTTTTTTATTATTCGCACATTAGTACAACTCAGCTTGTTCCAAACTAAATGGTGATACAGCCAGTGAAGTTACTGGATTCTATTAGGTACTGATTCATTTATCCTACTTCGTATTCACATAATATTTTCTTATGAGGATAAAGTACATTGAGCTTTATGGACACTGAGCTTTCTAGTTTTCCTTCAATTCGAGAAACAAACTCAATTGAAAAAATCTTTCAAACACGGCGCCATAAATGAAATAAACAAGACCTAGCCCTACATGTGTTTGTTTTCACAATATGTCTCACTTGGATTTGTACTGCTACAACAGTGGTCGGTATCGTAAATTTATACGGAAAGTTGCAATGTCAATAAAATCTGTGCGTTTCTCTTTGGCGTAGCCGTGTGTACGCATTGAGTGACAATTTGTTTGTCTCAACTGTTTTCTGACATCGTGTTAAAAGGTTGGTAACTGGAAAATGCACTTTTTACAATGAAAATCGTAAGACACGAAATTTTGGGATTGGTCATCATAACTGACCAGTGCTTGTTGGCATGTCGAGAAAGCCAAATTCATTTATTGGCAGAATTTACTAACATCAGTGCATTCTGCCAAATCTCACATGATAGATCCTGATATTACAGACTGTGACGTTACTAGCAAACTATTCCCTGCTCTTTTGTTACTTTAATAATTAACATTGTTGGACTAATCCTCTTCTCAAATCATAAATTTATCAGATAACTACCTTTGCATTAAGAACGGCAGTATTATGTTAAGTCTTAGCCGAGAAACTGACCAGTGACGGGTTTTACGAGGTATTCTTGAGTATTTAAAGCTATTGCCGTGTAAAATATATCCTATACGTACAGATTGACGTGTGAACATCGGTGGAAACGTGCTCCAAATAGGTCCAGTTTATAGTCTGTGTAAGGCTTTTAGCGGGTGACATTGCGTACTAGCCTGATTGATTGTAATGTATTGCCACTGACGTTTACTTGAGAAATATCGTAAATAAACTCGTCTGCGTAGGCGCCGTATTTCCGTTTATTTCTCCCGCTAAAAAGTTATCCTTTTGGTTAAGATTGTGACAGTGATCCCTGGATACTATAGCTTAACCTTGTTATTCCCTATTCTGGTTCATAGTTGCCCCTATTATGGTTCCTGGTTGCCCCTATTGTGGTTCCTGGTTGCCCCTATTATAGTTCCTGGTTGCCAAAAAATTAATGCGAATTTGTTGACTTCGATGATCGCGATACGTCGTGGTTTCTCCGATTTATCTAATAAGAAAACGACAAATAATGTTAGTTAGGACTTCATGAATACTTTAAGCTCTAAAACGACCTGACTTATTGGTATTTTGTTTTAACCATTAAAAATATATGTAAATTCACGCTTCACACGCTGAAAAAGCTCAGTATGACAAACGTTCAATGTTTAGCGAAATTATCCCACTCAAATATTAGCCCAGCATTGGGTTCTGATAACAATAACTCAAGGACACTATAGGCTTCGATGGATCGCGATACCTGACGCAATCGTTCAGACCGCGCTCGCGCGCCTCATCCACAATAGTCTTGTTGTTTTTTTGCGCTCGCCTCGGTCAATGACCAGCGCGATTTTCGTTTATACTTGTACACCCGGCCTCGAAATTATTAAAACGCAAAAAAATCAACGCACTGTTCAGAAGCACACTTTGAAGTAGTTGAGCACCGATTACGTAGTCTGTTCAGTGTCTGCACATTGTGTTGGGACAATGGAAAATTATGTAACTGTTGTTTTTTCATGTGAATGTTATGGTTTATATAAATACTGTACAGATGGATAGAACTTGTAATTTTCTAATACACTAGTTTACTGGGAACGTCTTCATCATTTGGGACTAAGTTTTGTCATTAGGGGTAACGCAGTGATCCCTGGTATAGGCCTCCCCAGAGGCATGACTTTGGAGAATTAGACTTTAAATATGACAATAGCACTGGGTTAGCATACCACTAGTGCCTTGTTCGGTTTTAGCAGGATACAATGAATAGTTGATTATGTTGGTTTAGGCCATGAACATTCAACCGTGGGGTCCAATGCAAATGTAAAATCTATTGCTAAAGAAAGGCTTTTCAAAGATTTTACGCGGATCCCTGTTAGTCAACATCCATCAGCTTGGCGACAGATATTGACTTCCCTAGGTGTTTTTATGTATTCTACAAATGTATATAATCAAGGCATCCTGTTTTTGATTTGCCTCTACATCCTATTAAAACTTTACGTTTCGGAAATTGCGTAATTACTGATTAGAGATCTATGAAACTGCGAGAAACTTTCCTTTACACATTATTTATTTAATTCAAGACATTATTTGACTGTTTCTGAATGCATATTAACGGTGTTGAAGCATAAAGACGATGAGTTTATATAAAGCAACCATCATCATCAGCTCATTAAACGTCCCCACCGAGGGGCATGAAGCCTACCCGTATAGGATGATTAGGCCTTAGTCGTCCACGCGGGCCCAGTGCGGGTTGGACGACTTCACGCACAACCTTTGAATTTCTTCGCAGGCGTGCGCAGGTTTCCTCACGATGTTTTCCTTCACCGTAAGAGCGTCGGATAACGTACATATATTTTTCGAAAATTCGAAAACACATTGGTACGTGGCGGGATTTGAACCTCCGCCCTCCCGGTAGGAGGGCGACAGTCCACACCATTGAGCCACCGACGCTCTACTAAACAACAACCATATCAAAAACTTTTTTTTTGTTGATGATTTAAAAACAATTTGAATCCACATTATTTTGAAATGTTGCTAAGATGACATCATGAGAACTAGCTATAATTAATAAACTCATTAACAAATATCACACGCGTGAATAATGCTCCGTAATTGGTGACAGAGGCTATCGCTTAAATAAAGACGTCGTGACATCCGCAAGCTAACTGTAAGTTAGAAGCATGTCCTTATTACTTGATCAAAACAGTTTATTACAAAGTTTAGGAAGGCGCATTCATGTACACTATGTAACCTTCTCCGGGACGCAATATCTGGTATAACTACAATGTTACCCCTGGAACTGGCCCAATATGTTTTAGTAAACACGTTGCAATCTTATAAATAAATCATAATAGTTTCTAAAATATTTATACAAACACAAAATATTGTATTGTGAAATTGTAGTTCTGATCAATTGTTTGGACTTGTCACTGCGGCCTAGTTTTGCCACCGGATATATCGACAGAATTCCAAATATCATCAACACCATCTGGATAACTGAAAGGATTTCACAGTACGTTTCAGCAGACCCTTTTGGTCACACTCGACTAGACTGTGGAATCATTACAAACATTTCCCGTCTGGTATGGCCTGGCGTTTGAATATGATCGCATTACCACTTTAAGGGCCTGCAATTCATTTCTTTGACATCTGACTTTGCAAATGTTTATTGGCGCTGTGGTGGTGTCAGTTACCAGGTTAACAGTTATGTTGGTATAGTCGCGTGTCACCTTTTTATATTTATTTTATAATAGTTGAATTTATGGCTGGATTAACCCAAGTTAATAAGATTACATATACTTAAAACTGCCCTTGCACATTAGCAGTTATTATACAGAGAAAAAAAAGAAATGTTCATAAATGATTTATAACATTGTAAATAACGTATGCAAGCAAGCGGATAATCGATGCAGTCATTGCGCAAATCATTGTTAGAGTAGACGTGTGATTCATATTTGCTGTAATAGATCCACAGGACTTTTATGAAGCTAGGGCCAACCTCCGGCGCCATTTAGTTTCGATTTAAAACGACGTCCGCCTAACATCGCCTTATGCGGTGTAATGTCTCTATTGTTTCAACACATTGGAATCATACATGAATAAATTGTAGCATGCATCGTCGAGTCTGCTCGTTAAATTTGTTTCAAAGATTAGTACATGTGTGATATAATTATAATGAAACAGTAAGTTGGTGATGAGGAAACTGGATAACATTAATTATTTGAACAGCGATAGTGCAAAATAACTAGTCTTTTGCGAGTTGAGTTAGATTTTAGAATGTGCTTGTAGATTTAAATAATAGTTATTAATATATCCCAACTATTTGGTGACTATGCAGTGAAAAATACATGTTTTTGCTTCAATAGTTCTAACATTACTTAGTTTAAATCACATCTAATGTGACAGTCGAAAAAGGTCACAAAACGATTGATGGAAAATGATGAAATAACCCCAACTACGACAAAAACGTATGGTATTTTAATGGGTGGATAGTCTTTGTTGTAAGTAAAAGACCACTAATAGACATATTCACTGAAAGATTTGGAGAAAACAAGGCTACATTGGAAAGGCTAACTGCTTCACGTAAGTTGTCTGCAGATTTAATGCAAGATATGCACGACAATGCGCTATTTACAATTTGTAGGTTTTATGGTAAGACTTTAAAAAAGTACTGTTGAGTCATTATACCAACGAAATTTTTCATCGACAATATATTGTGTATAGTTTAGTAAGTTATAAAACTTTGCTATTTTGTTTTTCATGTTCATGACACATGTTTGAATCTTTAAATGTTTTTTTTTTTTCAATAATTGGTTTTATTTCGTTACTTGTATTTCAGTTATGGCATTCAATCTTTTTGCCTGGATTACAGATATAATGGAAATCTAACACACAATCTAGTACACATAAACAACAACAAACGTCTTTCAAATTTTTAGAACTGTGATTAAATCTATATTTTTGGATGAAGTTTGTTTTATAGGGGCACAGTGAAATGGGACCTTCTCCATCTGAAAAAGTAAGTGGAACAAAATAAAGTTTCAGTAAGCCTTTATTACTGTACCTAGAATTAGTGTTGCGTTATCTAGGTATCTGAATAGTGGACGTCTGTTGCGTCAGTTTTGCTGTAATTTCACGGCTCGCGCCTTTGACTATTCCTAGTGGAAAAGTGAAGTGCGAAGTTTTGGCGAATCGGCGCACGGAGCGCTGGAGCGTGGCGCGCGGGGTCGTCGCCTCTCCGGCCGGCGCACTACCGAATCGCACTTTAGCATTTAGCAATTTTACTCATATTCATCTTCTAAATTCAATCGCCAAATTGCTTTAAAATTTACTAATGCCATTCATATTCGGAATTCAAATTGAGAAGTTATGAAAAGTTTAACTCAAGTCATCGTATTTCAAAATTTAAATTACGTTTTAACATGGGTTTGACTGGTAGAGAATCAAGATAGGGAAAAGTAGCCATTTGAAAGACCAATGTCCGAATTTAGTTTCTCCATTGTTTGTATTGCTTGTTTATTGTGGTCAATTCGATTTCATTAAATGTTTTGTTGATAACTAGTGTGGAGTGAATTCGACTTTGAAATATTCATTGGTGGAAGTTTAAGATGGCATAATGTCCATTTGCGGTTTGCTGTCGTTTTTGTCTTCCATAAATCTTTCACTGTCTGCGTTTATCTGTATCTACGTAGTATCGCTTCAACATCGTTTTAAGAATTTTTTTGATCTATCGTTAATAGATCATCACCTCGTTGTTGTGCTGTACGGGAAGGCCTTGCTGTGGAGCGTAAGCTGATGATGACGCCTGACCTATTGTTAATCTCACATCTGTTTTTTTTACTAATAAACTTTTGAAACGCATTTTCAATAATTGAAACTGATGGGTTCGTTCAAATAATAAATAGAAAATAAAAAGTAAAAAAGTATATTGCAAATAGCCTTTAATAGATTCATGAGTCAATTGTCAAGCGTAGGTGACTTATGGCTTAAAACACTTGTGTCATGAC
Source organism: Leucinodes orbonalis (assembly GCA_019425675.1). Classification (NCBI taxonomy): domain Eukaryota; kingdom Metazoa; phylum Arthropoda; class Insecta; order Lepidoptera; family Crambidae; genus Leucinodes; species Leucinodes orbonalis. Next base: position 67,601 of record PQWD01009251.1, read on the forward strand.
TGAAATCTTGTAGTCATTTTGATATGACTTCATCCATACATTACAAAACAATGTCGTAAAGCCAGAGTTTCAGTACAGAATCGCTATTTGCATATTGCTGGATCTGCTACGATGAATCACTAGCTGTGTTGGATTCTTGAGGTTTCCGTCCGCAATCCGAAATATTCGGGAGGCAGAATGCACTATTTTTGCATTCCATACACCAATTGATTACAAGACCTACCAATTATTTTGCTATGGAAAGGTCATTGCAATGAATTGGTGGCCAAAACTGCATTTGGTTACGGCGTATTCTGGAGGTTTCCGCGCGGGGCGATGGGGGCTAGTTGCGCGGGCGTCGCGGGGCGGGGGCGCGGCCGGCGGCACGCCAGTCCCCGAGACGCAGGCCGCGCGAACGGCCACCGCGACACCGCCGCCATCGACGCCGCCCAACGGCTGCACGCATTGCATTGCGGGACACATGTGAGTCGCACTACGCCCGCCCTCACCTACAATCGTACATAGTCCACGAAAATGTCATTATACTGAAAGGAGTGTGATCTCGACTTGATTTCTTCTATTCCTAGTTATCTTATCGTAATTATGAGTTAAATTGTTTTCTGCAATTTCTGAGTTAACTTACCTAATTGTTAGTGTAAACTGAAAAAGTTATAATAGTTAAGTCTAGATCCGGACATTTAAAATTTTTCTTGTTATACTGAGTAAATGGGTGTTTAGTATAATGCCATTTTTGTTTTCCATGTGCGATTATATAGATGACTTATTACGGATAGACAATTGTACATCAATTTCTGTGGGGTTAGTTTGAGCGAGTCTTTGAACGTGGAGTAACAAATTAATATACATACAAATAAATAGAATACACCCCACAAGTGGCGATTTTTTGTTGTTTTTTTTTTTCAAGGTGAAAATTTATTTTAAATTCTTTTTGATTACTAAATTCTATTGAAGAGAGATATGATACCTCGTAGGATACATATATTTGCACGTGACTGTACCTTGCATCTCATACTAATCGATGGTATACGATTATTGTGTTGCATTGTTATTTTATAAAAAAATAAACACGAGATCAACTAGCACAGCACTCACATAGTTTTTACACCTTAACGTTTCGACTGTGAATGAAAGTGTACCAAAACGTGATTGTAGTTTCGGTAAAGTGAATTTATTATGTGAAAAACCCATCAGTTTAAATGATTGAAAATGCGTTTCAGAAGTTTATTATTTGCAACATGTTAACATATCAAAATAACAATTAAAACGGGAAAATAATGAATGCATTCATAATTGGAGCTTACAGATACATAAACAAATAAAATAACCACAATTAGTTATTAATTAAAAGTTCACATGACGATGAGTCATAAAACATTAAAGTGAATTAGTAATTAGCGTAATCCAGCGGCATACATGTTCCATTATCGTAAATAGGCTATAGTGGATTCTTAATTTTCAATTATATTAATTAAGACGGGGAATAGCCAGGGTGCGCGCCTCACGCGACGCCGGCCGGCGTATCGCGCAGGTCTACGAACCTCAGCTCCGATTCCGCTATTATAAATAAATAAATACCATTATGAATTAACATTAAAGTTATACCGGAATACCAATTTTACAGTTAATAAATCAATAAATATCCGCTGGCATTCACACAGCGCTATTTAACCCCAAATTAACAATAGCCTGTAATATATGTTATAAACAACGGATTAATATACTTATAATTTTTTTTTGGAAATAAATACAAATTATACATAAAAACACCCAGGCCATTAGAAACGGGCATATTCATGCACACAAATATTTATACTGCCCAGGTATCGAACCCGGAACCCTTGGTATAGTAGTCGACGTCTCATCCATTACACCAGATGGGTCGTCAACTGTTGATTGTAAAGTGTGGTAAAGTCAAGTAAGTTAGTAGAGTTGAGACGGTGCACACTGGAAAGTGGATTACTGCACGATGACTTTAACGCGATTTTGCGCTCGCTCCATCTTAGCCGGGCCCCACAAACCATAGACATGGCTTATCCACCGGCGAGACCGCACCAATTTACCGACAGTCTGATGCGATTGCGATTCACGCCGAAACTTTTACCACGTTTCAAGTTTGTGAGCCTTCTGCGCGACTATTTAATCTTTTAGCCATCGCAATTTTATAAAAGACACTATCGATTTTCTATTGTCTGTGGAATACCGGCAGTTGAAAGATGAGTTATTGTATTGCATTTTAGGCACGCGTATGTGAACCGGCTCTGTAGTTTGCAGTGCAATTTGGAATGTTGCTTTCAGCGGTTTTTGCATAGCGAAACTTTCTAATTGACCGCATACATAAGCATTTGGTACGCGGAAGGGTTTGCAGTGTTATCGTAATCGTTGGTTTATTTATTAATAACATTTGTACTCGACAACACAACACGTACTTAAAAACTTCTTTTTGTGTCAAAATTATTATGTTCTATCCATAAAGACTGAAATATCATTATCGTTAAGTAGGTGCTAGTGAGTGTATATTTCGCATATTGCAATTGTTAAGTAAGCACATTCAACCACCACCCATGGCCTGATTGCAAGCTTACAGTAACACAGGCAGAAAACGCGGCAGATGCGTGCAGGTTCAGCTCTCTTACTCGTAGCTACCACCACGCACGATTCTTAACTCCCTACAAGTTATTTCTCTCTTTTTCCAGGTCTTTATTATCACTGTTAAGTAAATAGACGGGTATTGTTTAGTAAGTGTGAGACAAGACGAACGGCGTATTGCACTGTCGCGTCTCGCGGTATAATTCAAATTTCGACCACCTGAGCTATCAATGCGTCGATGTTGTTACCACCGGTAACTTAAGCCTCACTTGAATTTCGTCGAATGCTTCTTAATTTTTCCTCAAATTTTTTAAAAAGTTTTTATTGTGTATTTTCTATTTTGTGTTTGTGTGAAACTAGTGGTAAAAGTATTTATTTACGATCATTTGCATATTTTGATGTTAAAAGTATTTATTTTCTTCATTTAAATTTGCGATCGAATCGAAGATGTTTATATTTATGAATCTTATTATATTACAATATAATCAGGCTATTAAACTCAACCTTTTGTCAGATTAATGCTATCAGCACGTTCAATCAAACTATCATGAGATGTATTGATGAATTAGTTTTGAAAAGTTCAACTTTGAGTTCATGTTGACTAATAAATGACACATGCGATTAGATCAACTGAGTTTTTTCTTATATCTGACGCGACTTATTCTACGAGTCATGATTCATACGTTTTTTTTTCAATTTTCAGTTGTGTGAACCATAAGCTGCCCACACGTTAATGACTCTGTCAAGTCCAATAAGATTTGTTTCATGACTCTTGCTTGTCTATCCCTTACTTTAGCCAATCGCTGACATAGAACTTCCCCTTTTTGCGTTTGATATCATGATTCAGGGTACTTGCTTCAAATATTTCTATTATTACAAGTGACGGAAATTTGTACATACATAAATCAAATTAAAACTGGTTTTGAAATGGATCGTTCTATCGTTGTTGTATTAAAGTTATGCCAATGAAACTGGTACACCGCCAAAGACGATCGCCAAAAAAATAAATTGATGCTACAGTTTTTCTAAGTGTCCATGTCTGTTACAAAGTAGCTTACTGATGCCTCATATTGTTACGCAAAAGGATTGAAGGAACATGTGTTGATTCTATTGAGTCTATATTATAAATATAGAACCTTATTCAGTATTGGTTTAGCATCGCCGGTAGGTATCTTAACGAGTTACAAAAACAGCGTCTTAGTCATGCATGAATCAATCTGATTTAGAGCTCGAAAGGAATACCGAGAAAATTCAACGAAACACAATTCATGCGAACAACTTTCAGAAGTACGGCATACTTTTTGCAATATTAGAACAATGTTCTGTTACATTTGCATGTTAGTGCTGTTGTCATTGTTTGGGCTATCGCTGTAATCTGTGTGCACGCTAAACTGTCTGCAGGCCGGGTTCCCAGACTGTTACCGTTCCGTCGGTAGCATCATTAGATACAGTTGCAAGTGAAATATTCTCTTGATATTTGAGAGAGTACAATTTGGAGTGTTGCCGGCCGGCGATGAGAGTCGGCGATCCCGCTATCTAGCGATACGGTACTTTCTTATAACTCGCAATTGNGCTGACGGCTCTACCTGGCTGCCTACTATCATGAATAAGTTAATATGTAATATAGACAATCCAGGCGGCACCGACCTGGGGCAACTACATACGAATGTATATCAGACTTGGTTATCCAATTTACTCATTTAAAGCTTAGTATTTAAGCGAAAACTACTACAGCCCTTTCCTACGCTATCTCTTATATTTATAAGGCCGTGTACAAAAGCTGACCATAAAATTAAATGCTCTTTAGTATAATCTTAAAATACTTGTTATATTTTAATAGAAGATATAAACGTAAGGTTCAAGCTGATGCGAGGGCCTATACTAGAACTTTCACCATTACCATTTTATTTCTTTTGAATAATCATGAAGGGTCTATTGCGCCGGCGTATCTCGAGGGTGAATATAATCAAGGTAGAGTATTTTCTTTTATGTTATTCTATAAAATAATGTTTGTTTCACTCCCCGCGTCGGGCTAAATATCTTATAAATGTGTTAGGCGTTGGTATAAATGGAAGTTTTCCTTTTTTGTAAGTAATTTCATCGTGATTTATGTGGTTGCATATAAGCTCACGCAATAACATCTCGGAGGAGAGGCGCCCTCGCCTCCCTGCATCAAGAAGTTCTCGTGGGACTCGTAGTGCCGTTAATAAGTGCGAAAACGTCCCTTCCTCCGGTGCGTGTTTGCAGGAAATGTGCAGTTTTGTACCACCTGCACAGCGCTCAAACACGGCGTAACAGCCGGGAATGCCCCGCGGCGGTGTATTCTCACAAAGAGTTTATTATGCGATAAGCCAGCAACTAAGCAATGAACCTAGCTTTTGTCGCATATAGTAAATACAACATCCCTGTAGTAGGTAAATAGAGATCACGAAAAAATTTGTGTACATTCAGTAATTTCAATGCCTGCCTTATCCTGCTATACGAGACCAGCGAAGCAATAGTTGTCCTTTTTTTAACATTATATTGTGTGCACCAATCGATTTTAAATAAATATAATATCATGCCTTAATTTCACGTCTTGTTTATAATCCTGACTTACAGTTGAATATTCGTAATCGTTCTCAACTCGTAATCGTAAAGCTCGCTCAACGGCATAGTGAAATGCGATGCGATTCCTAAAATGCGAGAAATCTAAATGACCTGATGAAATATTCGATTAGTTGTGAGATCAGATTAACTGCAACAATACCTATAATAAAAGACTGTCTAACAAATCAAACGTGAAATTCCCATTTTATGTTTCGCAATGGTTTGTAATTAGTGCACATTTATATTAATTGCATTCTCTGAAGGCGTCGACGTCACGCAAAATGGCGTTGTATCTGAGTGGTGGGACTATTGCATTGACTGTTTTTATTCATGTGCGTTTATTAGAGAGTAGAAATAAGGCGCTTTCGTTTTCAAATTTTTATTCGTTACAGACGCGTTTTATTTACACTTTTTCCTCGTTACTATCACGTTAACCGTAAAATTTGTGGCATAGAAAGTATTGCATACAAATATAATGAGACTTTTGTTGAAATTAAAAAGGGTTATGTGAAAAAATACACCTTATTACTTCATGTATATAAAGAAAACCTTTTTGTTTTATTCTAAACAAGAGTTCGACCTTTCTTAGATGCGTACGTATTGATTTCGTAGTAGTATTAGACGGAGTCGCCCGCAGCGTATATTGGGTATTACATCCACGTTCCATTCCCTGAATGAGGGCTGGCAATGGGGCTACGTGAGGAAATGTCCCCTTGCGCGAAGCCCTATCGATTGTGAACTGCGTACCACCGCCATTTAATTGACTATCTGTATAAAAAGTAACGTTCTAAATATTGTAGAGGTAAGATGCGGTGTAGACACGTTTCTTAATGACTCATGTTACAAAGTAGCACTTGGCTATAAGAAAACAGTCTTGAGACTAAGTGGGCCACTCGGCGTCAATGCACGTTTCAAATGAGATCTCAACTCGGGCACGCCACAATTGTTTCATCCTAGAATTGTAATGAGAAACTCGTTATTTACCATGAAATTTAGTTATTGTGTATGATTTGCAATATTATTGGAAACGTGAAATTATATTATAACGAGGAATATTTTTAGTTTTAGTATAACTTTTACTTTTATTATAATTAAAGTTTGTATTTGGTAATTTAAATGCTAAATTAACGTTAATTTATTTGTACCGAATGTAGTAATGTACTATGTATGACGAACGTTACAAAAAGTCCTATATAGAGTGTTATACAAAAAGCGTTCTTCAATTTCCGAGGCTTATTAACAATGGTGAGACGTGGTCATACATTTAGTTAGCGGCCTTTACATTAATTGGTTTATGCTATGGTAACGGGTGTTGTAGCGGAAGTCGTAGGGTGGCGTGGCAGTCGACTCATTAGTGCTGTAGTGGACCACAGAAATTTTAATTGCGATCCCGATGTGTGTATGTACGAGCAACACCGTCTGCTAACTTGCTGGTGACTGTAGAGTCAGTATTTACACACGACGGTTTTATTGCTTAAGCTACGTATGAATCATTTGATTTGAGTAGTTTTAAAGACTAATAAGATTGATAAATGTATTGTATGGAACAATTTATGAAATGACACATATTGTAAAGAATTACAAATTAGCCAGTTTAAATTTTGAAACCGTATTACGAGTAAAACAATTGCAATAGTATCGTGCTTATACCTTCCTTTATAGTTTGCATGTATTTTGTTTAACAGTAGAAATATTACGTTATTTCTCTCATTTCGGCCTAACAGCAGTTACCTGCGGGTCATAACATCTTCCCTATTTTGCGCCAGACATCACTGGAAGTATGGACTTCTGGCCATTGCTTTGTTTTGTTCTAGAGACATCAATGAAAATGTTCTAATTCATCCAAACCGTACTTATACACCCAACGAAAATAAGTGGTCTAAATAGACCGAATAGAGTGTGTGTCGATAACTAGAGAGAGCACACCCGATTTTGCGGCCCCTAAAATTATATAAACTATGTCTAAATCTGTGTCCAAAACAGGATATTACTATAAATCTAAGTCCAAGATTGTCCGCGTACATATCTCGCAAATACAAGACGCGAGTAAAGCATATTAATTCATAGTTACCGAGCGCTCCCGATGTATTCCCATAGGAACATGCCAGCAGACGGGGCCGAGTAATAACCCGGCTCGTGACCGCTACGAGTACAGTAACAGACAATAAATCCGCTACTCTATAATATATAGATGTTATACTTTTTAGTTTATTGCAATGGGAAACGTGATAGACACGGCTACGAGCGAAAGGTCAGTCGTGAGAAGCGTACCCAAAATACTGCAGGCTTTGTTTTGAATCTTAGAAGGTTTATGATTTTAGTCAAACTTGTTTTATTTTGCATCGTTTATGCTGCATATTATTGGACTGGAAGTCTAGGATAATATGTTCCACACATAAAAAGTTTACAAAAAGGTGTGTATATATATTTGTACACCTACATTTTCTGTTTCTTTACATAGAGAAAAAAGCTTCAAGGTGCGAGTTGGTGATTTGTAAATGGCTGAGCATATTTATTATTTTTGTTTTATTATAAGGACAATATGATGCTTGTTTTAAAATTTGTTCGGTGGGACGCAGCAGGTGAGGTTGTTTCAGCCCTGTAATAAGGCATAATCGTTAGTTATATTATGTAGCAATCGACACATTCCAGGCGTAAACATTACATCGCGCACGCTTAAGATTAGTTGTTACTCGTAGTTATTGATAACAAATCTATGGAGTGTAAACGAAGGAGGTTTGGTAAAAATAGTAACCCCAGGTGCCATTTAGTGATGGTCGTTATACATCGATGGTGAACAACCATCGATGTTTTACATCCATATCTTGACTTCGGTATTATCTAAACATCAATGTTATAAGAATAAAATACCGAAACGGCAATTTCTATTTGCATCGCCATCTAGAGTTAACTCTTCTTCTTCTTAAGTGTAAATTAGACTCGACTTGGCGGGGGCACTACCGTGCCCCCAGATGTACTAGGTTCAACTATCAAAGTAAGTACGTCATTAGCTTTATCTTCTTAACTATAACTATCAAGTACAGCCTTTTTTTACTAGACGGCACCAGATAAAGCCGTGCGAATAGTCATTGCATTTATTTCGTTACCGAAAAATTGAGGTTTACAGACATCGATATTTTTCAATCGATGTTTATTGTACATTGATACTTTTGATTCGATGTACAATAGTAATCCGATATTACTAACATCGATGTTTTTAGTATCGATCATCCATCCCTACGTCCCCGCCCTGCCAAGCCCTCACGCATCTTTGTTTACACGCGCCGAGAGTGCTTGTCCAGCGTGCCACGCACTCTTTGTACTAATATCCCCCTCTATGTAATTAACAGCGTATCGCGTGCTGATTTTAGATATCAGAGTTAGATTCTTTAATGATAATATATAAGAGTACCCATAAATTTTTGGAAAAAACGCCTGATGACATAAATGAAATTCTAATATAATGTTATGAATGAATATTAGAAAGGATTGTTTCTACAAATAAAACGAGTTCCTAGTAGTAGGTATTACTGGAAGTATCTACAATAACATACATATTTTTATAATTCGATCAGATTCAAGCTCATAACTAAAATATTATCTATCAATTCTAATTCAAAGATAGATTGACGATTATTATAAAAATCATAAGTTGTATCAATATTCAGAACTATTTATTCCAAAATAGTTGAGCTGATGAATTTTAGACGGCATATTTAGCTACTATGTTGTGTTTATAGATACGATCTCCACAAGTCAAGTGTCATCTTCAAATCGAGTGCACTTATGGTTAATCCCGAGGTCGCTTTAATGTTGTCGTATAAAGAAATGCTCTTTTAACCATATCCAAATACGCTCAATGCGTATTGTTTGAGATTCATGAATACAAATTTATTTAAAACAGAGGTCATTATAGAGGACAAGACAAAAAGACTACATTAGTAAATACAATTTATCAAAAATAAAATTAAGATGACTCGAAATGAAATACATTCAATTTGAAATCTGACGTTGTTTGCATTGTTTTATTACCAAGCTTTCAGATAAATATCATTTCTTAGTTTGAGTTGACACGTGTGGTTGGTTTTAGAATAATTAATATGTACGTGTCAGGTTTATTAACATCATCGGAGGTGTTGTTACATGTAGGGCGTGCTTTGCTCATATTTACATTACATTTCGTGCGCGGGAGCGGCTTGATTTAGTGTCCCTCCCGACATCGGGTGACTTAAATTAGTGCTCTGCCGTATGTCACAAAATATTTTATTTTCTTTGTTGCGCCTCGCGTTCTCTCGAGCATATTTCGCTTAAAATCTCCATTCTTACGAGAAGGCTATTTATAAACGGGCCTTATTTAGACAGAGGATCCTTAACTTCGACTCGGCGACGATCCTGTCCGCTCTTACGGTGCACCGTTTTGTTTGTATTTCCTGTTGCTAGGCATTACCCTTTTTGTAAAAATAATATTTGTCATAGCAACACCGGAGGGACAGAATCAAAGTGTAAATTACCCTGGTTTACGTGTGACACTCGAGACGTAGGATGTTATTAGTAAGAGGAGATGGTGACAAGATAAATAGTCTGGTCAGTGTCGGCGTGGGGAGACATCAAAAGCGGGGGGTGATTGATTCGGCGATCCCCGGACAAAACGCAGAGACTCGCGGTGGCCGAAGCCAATTTGAACGATTCGGCTGCTGTCGTAAACTAATTAAAAAGGTTTATTGGGTTCTTTATTAGTAGAAAACATTTGGTAGCTGCTACGGATATACACAGGCTATGTGTTTAGGGTTTCTGTTAGGAATACGTTTGAAATAAATTTCATCGTTATAGAGGGCGTATAATAATAGTTTTTAAGAGTAATTGAATCTGATAGTGATTGATGTGTTCCGAAAAGACAACAAGTGCTTTACCGACCTAAAAAGATAAACGTGGAATTAAGGATAGAAAGGGCTTTTTTTAGGCTTCTGGAAGCACATTCTTCCATATTTTTTTCTGTTCTGCCTTCGTATTACTCCAGCCCACTGTATCGTGCCGAAGCATAGTCTCAACTGTCAGAAGCGTCACCAGTTTTTTTTTTCATAAATTTAATCTTGTTTTATCGAACAAGCCAAATGTGATCCCAATGTGAAGTAACACGAAATCGCACGCGACGCCAGCAGCCGTCGGCGCCGGCGCTCGCCCTCTTGTCGCCGGGCTTTCTCTCTTCTTTTTGCGACACTTTATTTATTGTGGCCATGCACCGTTCGCAGCGGTATTATCGGACCATCTTGCGGCGTGCTACTTTAATGAATCTCTATAAATATTTGTGATATTGTAGGCTTTTCATCAAAATATGTACTGTAATCGCCTAGGCTCCGGGCTGACCAACGTGATGGTCTTCATTTGGGATAGTCTTGATGGTTATCTTGTCTTCAATATACAAATTGACAGAATATTTTTTCATTTTGTTAGATTGGTGTACTTTAGTCATAATGTGAAGGAAATATCAATCCAAACTTTCTTCAGCCCAAAAAGTGCCAGTGTTTAAACAATATTATCCGAAGATTTTATTTTATCTTGCCGACACTTAGTCGCTGTGCAAAAGGTGTGGATACTGTATAAGTATTCCTGTTTCTTGAGGAAACAGTGTGAGCTGCTCGTCGTCAATTAATAATAGCTATACCTTATAGTTTTGGTTGACTAGCGTTTTATGAATAGTGAGGTCCAAATATGAAAGATACTATAGACAATAGAGGATGGCGGCGTATCGCGATGATGTAAGCGGCTATTTCCTGTGGGCTCGCGGACTTGCGGAGCGATGAGCTCGCGGCGCGCTTGCCTGCTAATTAGCCGGCGTGACGTCATCGCGGGAGCGCGCTCACTCCGCCATTACTGAGGGCTTTCGCGCGGAAACGACAACGACCGGCGCTTTCTCTGACTTCTTCAGAAGCCAACAACAGTAATACCAGGTGTCTCCCAAGGTCATTTATATAGAAATCCATTTGATCGAATCGACAGTCCTATCTAGAAACTGAAGAAATTGTAACAAAATGATTTTAACATTCCTTATCGCACAGTACTCGTACATCTAGTTATTAGTACCACAAAGTGTAACGAAAGAGTTGCGATTAGGCATTGCGCGATCGCAATTGATAAGACAGGCGGAGCTCGGGCGCGTCGCTAAGCGTGACTCATGTTAATGGCAGCAATCATGGCGATGAACGATGCGGCGGTGGAGGCGAGAAGAAACGTGCCACGTGCCGGCCGCGCTCCTCCCGGCCAATCGCAATTGTAATAGCTCGAAACAAGAGCATTATACAGAAGAGAGATGTCTGACACTTGATCTGCGCGAGCCACGCTTCGGTGCCTACGGTAAATGGTGGCGGTTGCACTATAGTGCAGAACATTCGAGACGGATGCCGTCGTCGTCGCTAGACGCCGACCACATTTGCAACAATTGAAGGTCAAGCGCCGATTGTGTTTTCGATGCAGTTTCATGGAACCGACGAAAAGGTAAAAGGAAATCACTTTGTTTCTAATGAGGTCGGACGACATCGTAAGCAATGATAATAAAAAGTAACATTGTATCGGTACGACTGGCTAACCACTAATTGCGTGAAAATTCTGGATTTTCTAAAGTTTTTCTCGCAGTTGCATTTAACTTTTTGTTTGAACCTAGTTTTTGTGTTGCGTAAGCCATCGTAGTTATAAAACCCATTGTTTAGTGAAATATTAATTATATTATTTAACAAAAACAGTATTTGTTAAATATTCCAGCTGCCGCACAAAAATGAAAAAGTGTTTCATATAAATGACGGATTGCAGACTCTACACTCTATTTTTACTCACCATAATTACAGCCTTTCCTGTAAAGTCTTGCCTATTTGAAGCGTACATTGAAGCGTCATTCGCTTTAAGATAACTTTATAGAGCGTATGACCCTACAGGCATCTCATCGCATATTTTTCGTGCAAATGTTTGTTATTGTTGTATATTATGTTAATGTTAAATCCCACATCATTGAAGTCAGATGTTCCTACGTTTTCTACAATATGAATAATCTTAATAAAATGCATTTTCAAATGTCTTGTTATTTGTTCAACTTTTGGTTTAGGCTGAAATGAAGATAGGAACCGGGCAAGATGATTTCAATCTATCCGGTTTATCTATAGTTTAAGACGTGGTTTGTGTACTATCGCCGTGGATCGTGGCCAGAGTGCTTCCTAAATGTCACGCTCTCTGTGAAGGGACCTGCGCTCCGTGCACTAAATGCCATCACGACCGCGTTTAGGTTGTCGTAAAACCAAAGTTTATCTTGTCAATGCTTTTTTGTTGCGTTTCGTGCTCGCGTCGCGTCGGTGAACTGTTGCGGAATGGTGACTCACGTATGATGACGTCATGTGCGAGCTTATCGTACTCTGAGCTGGCGAAAGAGTTCACACACTACGATCTAGTGTACTGAAGTTGTGAATATGTAGTTTGAATGATACTAAACTCTCGAGCTTTTTTTTTGTTAGAACTTATATCATACTAGATATGAAATGTTTATGGCACGGGGCAATGCCAATAGCTGTGAAAAGCACATAAAGTTTACCTGTATTAGATATAATTTGGGCTTTAGCTTTACAATGTTTAATATAAATCTAGAATATTATATACAAACTTTTTTACTAAGGTCCATTCCTAAACGCTTTATTAGATAAAAAACGCGACGTTTCGGTAAAATATTTAAATATAAAACTATATTTAAAGCGAAAACATATTTTACATATCAGTGCTGAGACGACAAGTTAGAACTTGTCGGTAGGTACGTACATTATCTTGTAAGATGGGATCCGTTACAATTTTGTTAGTTTTACATTCAGTACAATAGTGGACTTTTGTACTTGTTACATTAGTTATATACCACATTATAGTACTCGTTTGTATCTATAAAAATATTTACAAGACCTAACAGACGAAAGCAACTTGTAAATAAATAAATTTATGCATGTGAAGTTAATTTCCGTGCCCAATAAATTAGCCATGAAAAATTTTCAAGTTGTCTTTTTTAGATACGTGAATAAATATGTAAATTTCAGATCTAACATAGCAAAACAATGCAACGTTTATGGACGTCAAAGATATACTTTGAATCATTTCGCATTAACACATTTCAATCACTCTAATTGTATCTATGGCGCCTACAAAATATCTAATTAAATATTGCACAAAGGAGTCTAAAACAATAGGCCTTTTTTCAAACAATAGACGAGTAATTTGTCAGTCTTTGTGCTTTCAAAATGAGATTTCAAGCTATCAATTTCAATACTCCTACTAACATCCCACTCGGGTGTCGAGCAATTAATACGTCTAGTCTAGACAGTAAAGGAATTGTCTAATTATTACTGGTTAATAGACGAATGTTAATTGTGTGCTATAAATGAAAATAAAACAAATACTCAAAGGTTGTTAAATTTTTTCTGACTAAATATTTAAAATACGTTTAAATAAGATGTGTAATACAAACACAAACAACACTGATACTTATAAGAATAAACGATTACACTGTTGTCAGTTAGGATCATGTATGAACAGCTGTTCAAATGATAGCTTTAAAGAATAGATCGACCTAAATTTATGACACTTATACCCTTTTAGAAACCCCATATGTATAACTTCATTAGTCACAAATTATCAATCCCTTTGCCGGTATTTTAAGTAGGTATATTATAGACGACAGGGTCCACTTACCATCGGTAAGCTATTGCTAGATAGCTAACTTATTAAATAAATAAACGATGTTCATTCAATTGACTACTTGTCTCATCCTTAAGTTCAGAATACATTTAGACTTAAAGCACTCCACTGGTATATGCGATTCGTGTTATTATTTTATCCCCGTTCGTTAGTGCAGACTGCGATGTCCTCCCACCGACGCGAATGCTACAAGAGGCAGTGTATGTTCACTGCGAATTCTTCTAAACGGTCGTCGTATTCATTATTATGACAGTAATTAAACGATATGTTCATCAATAATTTTGCGTAAAACATTACTCCACATGCATTTGAATTTAGCAGCCAGGCGATAAAATACTAGACTATAGAATGTTGAAAATAAAACAACGAAGTATTCCGGTGAACGGACCATCTCTCGTTGTAAGGTAGGATAAACCACGTGCAGGTTACGTTGGCATCCCACAAGATGGTGGCTTAATCAGTTGCTTAGTTAGTAGATGCTTTTGCGACTTAGGGATACTGGCTGGTTTTTTTATTCAAGGTCTCAGCGCTCGCCAATTGCCCGGTGAAGCTGTAAAAACCATCTGCGGCTTATGGTAGTAAGAAAAATAGGTTTTTTAATCCTAATAAAACATAACATATTCAATTGGTTGCCATCTTAATGCTACCACAGCACAGTATTACACACGATTTATGTGGCTACTCGTACATACATTCCACTTACAATGTTAAGCCATATTTCTATTGCCTTTTTAGTTTAGCCACGTAAAATAGAACCTAATCGCCTATAAATAATACGAAGGCCGTCTGGCGTCTGGAAACGTGTAGTCCGGCTGGTTTGCAGAAAGTATTGGATTTAAATAGAAGTGCATGAGTTGCATGACCTAAACAGGTTCTTGATGCAAGCCACTTTACCCACGCAATCGGCGGCCTGACCCCACGCCTCGTCTTCGGTGACTCAACGCTAGTTTCAGCGTGCTAATGGAAATTATTGTGTTTGACCCTGCTACATTGTGCCAGGGGTCGTGAGCTTGAAGTACCAAATTATGTGTCTAGTATGTGGATAGAGGTCAATATTAACTTTGATCTCATGCCAAATTTTATTGCGAAAATGAAGCTTTAATATAAGATAGGTATCATTGTCTAGCAGTAGGAGTTTAATCTGAAATGTCATGACAATTTTTTTTTTATAGATTGATTTTGTAATAACACTATGTGAAGAAGATAAAGTTTAATCACGAATGATGGTCATCACATTTTTTTGTTCAGTGTCGATATCTGGGGGCACGGTAGTGCCCCCAAGTCGAGCGCGAAGCAAGCACTGCCGTACCATCCTTTACAGGATCCATTTCGCCGCATTTTCAGGCCCCAATTTGAGAACCTTTGGATAATACCAGAGCGCTGAAATTTTCGTCATCTAGTAAGATATAATAACATACTTTAAATCCAAAATTTCAAATCTGTAGGTCATTTAGTTCCGACGTTAAGTGAAAGCAAAGTTTCGCATTTTCGACAGATAGACACTCACTCACTCACTGATCATCAAAATAGAACTAGTACTTCCCATTAACTCAGAGAACTGAAATCCGGTACAGAGTTAGGGTTTAATGGGTACATAAAGGGAAAACTATAAAAACTTGGATAATCGAAGATCTGGAGCACCTGGTGACCCTGCTTAGATAATAAAATAGCCCAGCCAAACTATAAGAGATCGACATACCGCCTTTAAACAATATATATTCAACATGGTGGGCCGCTTCATCCAATGTTGAAAGTCGAGCGTGCTAGACCAATATAAACAGACATATTCATGTACACAAGTATTTGTAGGTAATGCCTGAGGATCGAATCCGGAAACTTGGTGTAGTAGCCGACGTCTCAACTATTACATCCAATGGGTCGTCCAATATTCCTTTCAAGTTGACAAAAGAAGTGAAATCCCACCAAAAACATTCTGTAAAAAATCTAGCCAAGTCTCGATGGAGCTGCTTGATTATCTCTAAAAAGTAATGAAATCAAGACAAAGACGTGCCAAGTCTAAGGTTCCTTATTGCAATTACTTTATTATTATGGCAAATGTTGTGTAACTTGGCCGTTACAGAATGTTTTTCGTGGGATTGATATTACGGAATCCCTTTGCATAGGGCAAAATGGCAAAAGATTTCATTGATGTTATGTTATATATTAGTATCTTCGATCGTGTACACGAGTAGACCAGTTTTATTGTAAAAAAAGGTTGTAAATCAATATGTGAGATATTTTAATTGAAGTCTCACATTCTCGTACCGGATTCACAAGATAAAAACACGTGATTAGCTATTTGAAAGCTATGCTCGCATATTAGATATAGACGGTATACTAAGGTTAAACTGGTATAACGTTATATCCTGTAATTACGTGTTATAGGTATTATCGGATGTAGCGATCGCACTTGTTATTTAACATTTTTACTACGTTAATCTGTTATATTGACGTCAGCGATGGCTCATACTTTTGCTTTCAAATAAGACGCATCATTGTTTTTATTGTGTGACAAATACACTTACGAGTGGAAATAAATTGACTGAGGACATCAATAAAAGTGTATGGTTAATCATCCGTGGGCACTGCTGTACTACTGGATTCGGTTTTGGGGGAATTCGATCATACGCGATATCAGCGAATGATCATCGTAAGAATGGTGAATGCTGAATGGTGTGGACTGTTGCCATCCGATCAGGAGGGTGCAGGTTCAAATCCCGACACGTACTAATGAGATTTCGAATTTTCGAAATTATTTTAATGTTATCCGACGCTGTTACGGTAAAAGAAAACATCGTGAGGGAACCTACGCACGCCTGCGAAGAGATTCAAGGACACGAAGTCGGCCAATCCGCACTGGGCCCGCGTGGATGACTAATTCCTATACACTCGCACGGGTAGGCCCGAGCCCCTCGGTGGGGAAAACCTCGTTCATAAGCTGTTGATAATGCTGTGCTGATCCACGTCGTGATGGTAGGTCGCTGTGGCCTTGTTTGTTTTCGATTCACCACGGGCAGTAGCTGCCTCCAACTAATGCAAGCTAATAATAAGCTGCCTGTATCAAAATACCGACAGCTTGCGACCATTGGAAGTAGGTATAATAACTGTTATCGGAGCATTATTGCGTTTAGGTGTAGATTATCGTTTCCGGCTATCTCATAAAAAATGCTTAGGTATTGGGAATAAAATAGTTCAGAACATAGAACTTGGTGCACAAATTGACAGATTCAGATTATGCATCACAACTATAACCAGTCCGTTTGCAGTGGTTTTATCTTAATGGCGTGTATCTGAGTCAAGTTTTCAGCCGGTGAGTGCGGGGTGTGGCGCCGGCTAGTTCAGATGTTGTCTTTTAATTGAAAATGTTTGTATTGTGTTCACACGCTCTCTCGTCAGGGTGCGGGAGGTCGGGAGTGGTCGCTTACTTACGCTTTTTGCACTGTAGGTAAGTTTTGCGTTGATTTTTGTTGGAATTTATATATATTTCCATGCTTTGGAAAAGCGCTACAAATCTCCAATCAAAGCGTAGTACTTTTATTATGAGTACATTAGAACGGATAAATAAACTTTAATATTTTAAAGTTAAATACATATGATTAAACGACAACGTTAGAATTATTATACAACCCTTTTTTATATTGTATTTGCGAATAAAAATAGGTATAATTGCATTTTGTACTGCTCTTGGCCCGAACACATTTTAGCTTAGTAGCTGACTTCATAATTTCTAAACCTTCAGGGGCATCGACCCCTGGATTCTACAATACCAATTAAAGATACAATTGAAAAAATAAGGCTTATTTTAATAAGTTTCCTAATGCTTTCGGTCGCCGAAGGATTTGAATTACAGTACCTACTTGCCTTCTAAAATAAAACCATTAAGTCACAATATCCAATATTTTTACAGCCTTAAACACAAATATCCATTAAGCGTGTAACAGGTGTCCCTAGAGTACCCGCTCAGACGACCTTCTAGGTACAAAATCTCCCCCAGGCAAAAACATGGATTGTTTAGCCTTCAGACGGTATTGCGCACCCGGCCGGCCTCCAGCTGGTGTCCTTTATTAAAATAGCATAATATCACGCACTATGATGTCATTACTTTGGGATTCAATAATAAAAACAATCTATTGCCAACGACTTTTACACGTGCAAGATTTTTGTACGAAAATTCACAATATCAGCGGACACGAATAATATCCCATTTTTTATATTGAGTAAAAATGACACATTCAAAGTCATTATGCTTTAACAAATATCTTTTATGGTTTTCAATTGAAAATTAACATGGCTAGACAATTGTGATACCGTAAAGGCACGTCTGCGAATTAGTTTTTGAAAACGACTCTAATGAATAATCAAGGAAGCCCCGTCTACTTCCCAACCCAAGCATTTGCTGGAAGGCACCTTATCAATTCATGCCATGGTAATTTGCAGGAAAGTACAGTATCTTACTAGAGCTCTTTGCATTAAATAGGTTTGAATTATATGCCATGAGTAGTTATAAATATTTTATTCTATCCAGTCCAATTTATTTTATGACTCTTGAATAACCTTTGTAAATACTGTTCGGCTAGAAACATAATTCATTATATAAATAATTATACAGGCTTGTGTAAATGTATCCAAAATTAAAAGCGGTGTATTTGCATGCACGCATCGTCAGCAAGACACGCATTCTTCCGTGTTGCGGTCTTTTTACATACCACTAATACACACCGTATGAAATGAAGCACGCTCCATTTGGCTCGCCCTCGCTGGTTGTCTACGCTATCGGAATAACGTTTAATATGAAATCATCAACAGCCTAAAGCAATGCCGAACAAAGCCCTTCCCAAGATTGCTGCCCGGATCGATGCCTAGTCGACGGTCCACCTGAATGTAAACAAATTTCATTACTTCAATTTACTTACAAGTCAGAATTTTCAGCAATGTTGCTAACTTTATTTGATAAAATAAACAGTGATACTGAGATAGTCAAAGCCAACTGCTGCTGTGGTGCCTTTTAAACAGGTGTAAAGTATATGCCATATTTATCTTTAGATTTGAAAATTCGGTGATATTAAGGTTTCCGCTCAATTTATTCTAGGTACCTTGAATAAATTGACCTTCCTTGCTCTTGTACCATGAACATAATGGTTGTTGTCATTTGAACGCAGTCACTTTCCCGCTCATGGGAGCTTTGGGTAGAGCAGATCTCGATTCCTAAGAAGGCAGCGATTTCTCAGATTTTAACATGACCAGTCCAACGGCTTTCGGCAGAAAGTTTTTGCTTGTTCTCAACGTGCGAATGTCGCAATGCCATCCCATAACGCAGCGCCACTCGGTTTGTTTTTCGCAATTGCTGCAGCTTGCCTGTTTTTTTTGTGTGTTTGTATTACAGTAATATTAAACTTTTAAGAATGTGTTTGCAATAAGTTGCTTTATTTTTGTAATTCTTGTGCAAGTGTGTCAGATGAAATTGTTGAATATAAATCCACCCAACGGAAATTCGAACCCGTCACCGAAACGAACTCCCCTCTGAGAGGTGGAGAGGATTTCAGGTCCCAAAATTGTCTGAAAATGTATTGTCTGAAAAATTTATTTGTAATGGAAAATATAAAAAGGAAATAGGTATTGGTGACAAAAGGAAATATGGACTCTTCGTACCGTTAATACTTACTATATACCATATAATGGTAGTAAGGGTTTATGTTAGTTAAGATTGAGTGAGAATTGTGTAGTGATGCCACATGGCAACCATCTGGAGCGTTGCCCGGCGCACGACCGACGTTTCGCAAGTTATGCCGGCCATAATAAAGTGGATGCTAACGACACTTCTCGCGAAATATACAGAAATAACCATCCTCCCCACACTGCGGACGCACCGATAATTCTGTCAGTCCACTGCCAATGCACTTCACAGCTGGAGATATTGATGCTATTTTATTCAGCCACAATATTGAATCCAAAGTAACGCAACATCGCGGTACATGAGGTATGGAATGACGAAGGCTTTCATCGAAATGCGATCGTTGCGACCGATATCAAATTGTGTTTCCGTTTCTATTTAACTTTCAATATTGTTATTATGACACGTCATGCGAGATAATCTTTATACTTTATAGCTTTTATTTGGTGTTGCGGTAGATACTTTGCTGCTACTCCAAGGGTTCGATCCCAGGGCAGTACAAACATTTGTGTGCATGAACATGTCTGTTTTGTAATGGTTTGGGTGTTTTCTATGTATTTTCAAAAATAAATATGTATATATGTTTATCCGTTGTTTAGTACCCATAATACAGGCTTTACGCTTAACTTGGGACTAGATGGCGCTGTGTTAATGTCAGTGGATATTTATTTTATTATTATACTGAGGTATATAATTAAAGTATTTATTAAAGTGGTTTTGAGCAGATAGATAGGCAAATATATTTAATTGTTGCCTGCTTTACATTTTAGTCAAACGGTATAACTTATATGACCTAGCGGTCTTAGATAAAGGAGCGTTTTTTATGGGATACCTCAGTAGTTATACTTTATCACGGAGTTTGCAGTTTGTATAGTGCTTGACCAGGCCGTCATCAGTGGATATAAAATATTATGAAAACTATAACGCATATTTACGTCGACATTAAATATTTAAACGAAATAATTTTAAGCATAAAGGCAAAAAATAGGGTTTTAGACGCCACTTCCAGATCACAACAAATGTTTTTAACCCATTGTTATATCGACGATCATTGGTTAGGGCCATCGATGACAACCGCCGAAGTAGACAATGGGAATGATAAGCCGTTTGGTAGCTTATCATCATAACGGGTAAACTTATTTGAATTGTAAATGGAAACATTATTTGATTACATACGTTAAAACCTATTTTTATTTTATGTCTAAGTACATAAAAATTAATTACTGTTACACGGAAATAAAAACGTTGTTCAAATAAAATGTAATTTATAAAAAATGGTATGAATACGTTATATACCGAGCCGACTCTTTGTTCGTTTTAAAGCTATCAATTTGTTTTATCAATGAATGGGGGTTATTGTGTATTATCGGGTGATGTGCCTGATAGCATTTTATATTGTGGTGAGTTTACCTTTGTTCCAATGATTGAGTTTAATTACTAATGGTTTCGGAGAAGCTTCTTATTCGATGTTTAATAGATTCAAAAAGTAGGCTTTTCTGATCTGACATTGAAGTATTTTATTTTGAACTGACCTAAAAACACAGCGCGGTTAGTTTTGTTCGAATCGATTTCTCTTAGTGGCCTCGGTCTAGCACGCATAATATGCATTCGTGCATCACGCCTTTGTACGAATAAATACTTACGAAACAACAATGATTGTTGCAGACGAAAATGTAACTCGAGACCGATGCCCGAATCTTGTTGGGCAATACCCATACAAACACTGGCTCTTACTACTTATCCAATTTATTGTTCAGTTCATTGGCTAATATGGACTGATATAAGACGAGCGGAACAGATGGTTTAATATGGTATGGAGTATTTCTGGATATATTCAGATTAATTAGTTCAGCTATTTTTAATGATATGTGTTACAAAATTAGATAAGAAACTGCATAGTTTTTATTAGAACACAATATATTCATACTACGATTCCGCAACCCATTTTAAATCCAAAAAAGAAGTCTTATTTGACTTTTAGTCATAACAGGTATAATCCTGTTATAGTCTTATGCGATGTATGCATGCATAAAGTTAATATAGGAATCCATTGTTATAAAATAGCGAGTATGTCTGGTGTTATTAAAACATTCCACAGAATCTCACGCTCGACTTCGATTCCCATGCAATCAAGATCATTGCTTCAATATCCAATTGACACCGCATTAATGTCATGTCTTAATAACTTCATCGTTTACTGTACTGTTGTTTGTGCAAGTTTTTCACTAAAATCGTTTGGTAATTTAGTAATCATTGCCATCGATAAGACAAGCAAGAGAGGACGCGTGCGCAACACTGTGCTTCCTGTGACAAATCCTTGGCCGCCATTCATTTTTCCTTTACACGGGTAATAACAATGAGATAGCTTGATGCAACATTGCATTGTGCGATTACACATGATTTTCAAATTAACTAAAGCGTCCCTCAAATACAAAACAATCGCTTTTCTCTTGCATCTCTGATTAAATCGAAAACCGTCATGTTTCTCGGTCGTATGGCCGGCCAGATGGACGGTATCTCTACTACAATTGTAATTGTATCAAAACATGGTGATTCATCGTCGACGCTGCGCAACGTCTGTCGGTCCATACGATTTTTTATGCAAGTTGCTTAATGATTTAAGTGCCCAATTGCGATTCGGCTCATTACTTACATGCGTGATTCACTAGTCCATGAAGAGTAGTCGTGGTTAAAATTGAGACGTTGATTTAGGTGAAGTTATAATGTTTCCTAAACGGGAGACCGACTACAGAGGCGGGTGAACTGTAGGCGACATATTGCGGGCCCTCGTTTTCTCTATCGATGTTATTCATCCGTGACTACTTGTTACTATAGAGTAATTTGTTTATGTTAATAGTAGTTGAAATTGATTATCAGTCATTAAATAATTCTAGCAACATATTGCTCATTCATGAGTTTCCACTCCCATTTCCGTTACTTGAAACGCTGTCAACTTTTCACGCTCAACCAATTGTATCTTGGTACTGTTAACAAAGTTCATAATAATTAAACATTTTAAATTATCAATTAATAGTTATCTTTCACTTTAATTGTATGCATATACAGTATTTTATTTATATAGTAGTATAGGTCTCGCTTAACTTTTTGGCCGCTCTGAACTTCGCACAAGACGATGCGCAGTTTACAAAATTCATACATTTGTACTTGACTATAACTGCGCATAAAGCACTTTGACTATATTCAGAGCGGCCATAAAGTTTAGCGAGATCTGTAGTAGAGTGCCACTGTTGTAGTGAAAAGCTTTGAGAAAATCACGTTTTGTTAATGACCTCTGACGATCTAATAGTCCTGTCTACTTAACATTAAGCTTAGGGTCTAGACCTTAATAATTTTAAACAAACTTCAGGAGGCGTAATTCTGAAAAGTGTTAAGTTATTAATCTCGTCAATTTAAACACGGTCTCGGCGCCGGCAAACCGGTGAGTCACACAATCGCGATGTGGGACGCGGCCATTGTGCGAGCGTCGCGCTACGCCTGCATCATATATATTGCAGTTATACCAATATACGTATTAATGCACCTGACACAAGAACGACTTTAGAATGCAGCCGGCGTTCATGCCGAGCGTACGATTGTATGCAAAGGAGGCGCAGGCGGGCGCCCACTCGCCATCCTCGAGAAAGCACCGTGTGCTGGCCCACTTGCAATTTGCACAATTCGTATCGGTGAATCCATTTTCTCAGACCGTTTATGTGTACTATTACTTAAGCTTCAGACGTTCGCCAACAGTAGCTGTCGGTTGTTTCAATAGCTCGGTAAACGCATCTGGAAATGCACTGCGGTTCGGCTACTGCTGTTACGTAGGGATTTATCCAAACCAGCAATATCTCTATTTATTTTTCGCTATGCGAATCATAATGAATGCCAGGTGTCCATGAATTAATTAAGGTGCCATATTTTTTAATAGGTACCTGCCAATTTTGAAAGTATAAATCCGATTATTACTCTTAGTATCCACAGCAATCAAATTGATAATTTGTCTTTTCTCGGATTTCTTACATGATACTCGTAAAATGCAACTATTATTTTGTGAAATTAACTTTCTACTAAAATCTAATTAGTATTTAATGTCATCGTAAAATATATTGCGATTGTAATAATTCTTAATTATATTTATTTCTTTTCATATCCATTACATAAATGCAATTACCGACCTTATAATGTTTTAAATTTTTACTGTCGCTAGTTTTGATCGTAACTCAATTTACGTTCAAATGTTTCTTGTATTTTGAAAGGCCATGAGTTTATCTAATCCCCGATTATTACGACGACCTCTCGGGCGGTGAACGACCCGGTTCGGCCATGAGCGAGTTCGCGAGCCTGCGACATCTAACTGCCACCTGCAATTGCTGGGTTGCAACAATTTAGTGTGATTCTCATACTATTTTTGGCAAAATGTTTTTATATGGGTTTTTTTACGTATCGTTGTTATGATATGAGTATTTTATATCAGAACTTTTCTTTAATTCAGTGTTTGTTGTTCTAAATGATTTGAACTAAGTATGTGATTTTCAGTGCTGATGCAGTGGCATGTATTATTATCTTTGTCAATTTAGTACATAAGAGTCATTATCAGCAGGTAGGCTACGGCAGGGAGGCTATAACTTAATTATTAGCTTATCATCAACCAGCCAGAACTCTTTTCGGATAATACTCTCAGGCTTCACTAAAAATCAGTGTCTAGCAAGCTTCTTAAGTTTAGGACATGCTGGAGTGGAGTCCTATTTGTCTTTTGGCTTTTTGTGATAACTTATTTTAATTTATTAGGTTTTACTCGCCTAATATCTCACTCGGTACTGAGTCCTCTAGGTAGGTACCACTGCTGTGACAGATATCACCTCGCGAAACAGGAGTGTTATGCACTTTTATGTTTCCGGACAAGGGCAACGCGATAGTTAGTGAAATTACCGGGTATAAGTGATCTAACATCTGTTGTCTCGGGTGACGAGCGCAGTGCGGCATTGGTGGAGGATAATAACTGTCTATCGGTTGCTGGTCTCCTTCAATGCCGTATAAATAAATAAAATAAATAAAAAAAGTATCGCTGCGAAATGATGATGAAACAATGACTGTGCTATTTTGGCATGATAAGCGAAAGTCTTGCAAAAAGTCGCTGATGATGGCTGGATGAAGATAGCGAAGGACCCTGTCCTCCAATCTCGGGCACCAAATGATGGAGACTTATGCCCAGCACTGGCTTGCGGTAGGTTAAAAAGAAAGATGGTTGTTGATCTTCATATATTTTCTCGCTGACATTTTGTTGAAACTACTGTAGAAATGTTATAATGAAACACGTGATGCCTGACGGTCGATGTTCGTTAGAATAGTCCGCGCGTTACCGCCCATGCGCGTCCGTTTACAAGAATCTGTTTACGTTTTTCAAATGTTTCATGTTCATCAACGATGTTAAGCCGAAATCATTACGTAAATTTGTACGAGTGTGCTGTGTATACAAGTTAACTATATTCTTGTTATACAGTTTGTGCCTTTTAGGCGTTGAATCGCAGTAATAACTGCGCTATAATATAAAGTTTTTGTATTTTAACTTAACGTTGTGTTATAATAATACTTAGACATTTTCTATTTCTATATAACTATAAAGTTATCACAGCAGGGTAACGATCTTTGGCTCTTTCAACTGAAACTAACTTCATTTTATCAAATAAGAAAACAATTTTAAGAATTGGTAGCACTTGCCTTTGTCTTAAATATAGTTTATTTCATTTTACGATTATAAAAAAAATAATTTAATTTTTTTTACAATATTCAGAAGTTTCAATAGTATGTTTAGCGTTTATATTGTATATCATCATCAACAGCCTATTCCTGTTTACTGCTAAACATAGACCTCTCCAATAGCACACACTTCCTATATATTTATACCTTACACCAGTTATAGCAGCCGAAAACGTAACGACATATCCAGGCAGCGAATCGAGTTTGTCAACAGTGGGTAATTGGCAAATGATGGCGGACGTATCTCGGAAATGGCTTTGATTGCGTCGCCGGCGGGCGCGCGGCCGCTCGGCAAATGGAGTCACATACAGAGGCCCGTGCACATCGAGCAGGGCTATCAGTGCATTTCTATCGAAATCCCCTCGCTTCGGCCTTTTGGGCTGAGAGCCATCTGCGCTCGCCGCTTGTCCGGTGACGCTGTGAAGGCCATCTGCGACCAAAAGCGAATAGTCATGCCGAAAAAAAATGTCTATCTTACAAACTTCACTGCTGGGCATATGTGTCCAGATCGGAGAACATGCAAATTGAGAATCTACTAAATACTCGAATAGATGTAAAAAACGTACATTAAGATAAATAGATAATTAAAAATAACATACGTTGTAGTGGGAAGAGCTGGCAGATGCTGAACAGCCTGAATAAATCTTCCCAAAGAGTTGCCCTTGTCATGAATCTGATAAGACAAAAGTAACTACATAAAATTAACACAAACGGAAGCATATTTTTCGAGGTTTTTCTGACATATGTTTACTTAGGGCAAACAATTCAACTTTGCTGGCACGACGGAGTAACATCGATATAGATTCTGCAAGTTATAAATGACTTTATGACAAGGGATGATTTACGTTAACGAGTCCGAATTTATTAAGAGATGAACGTATGGACCAATTCACAAGTTTAAAGTCACTCAAAGTGTAAACTGATGTTTTATTACATTTTTTAATCAAAAAGACGGCGGCTATGCTAACAACTGCAGATACCTAACATTCGGAGTCATCAAACAGGAGGTGCATCCATTCGTTGTATTTAAATAATAATTGCTTACCAGCTTGCGAATAAAACATATTGCATTTAAAAGAAGATTTTAGCAACTAAATTAATAAGTTGACCTACTAAAAGACCACTGATCCATATTGAAAAGTAAAAGAAAGTTACAATGACTTCCTAATTCTGCAATGGCGCATCGAATGTTGCAATAACCGGTTGATAACCGGATGCAAAGGGAGAGGGTTTATCGATATGTACTATCGATTCTCAAGAAATATTGTAAAATTAGTTTCCTTTCATAACTGGTGTAAGTTGCGAATGGATTCGATTCAGTATTGATGGTAACGGGATATCGCTCGTAATTGTAAAGCTCTACGATAAATTGAGACCGAAGAGTCCAGTCATAAATTATGACAATTAGTAATGATATAACAGTGCTAATATTATTAATATGGGCGATTTGTCAAATTGTCAAACTGTAACACTTGCAATCTTGTTGTTGTTGTACATTTAATAATTGGCTCGGAACTCTGTATAGTATCGTAATCGTATAGTGACATACATACAAGAGAACGAATCTATTACTAGCCATCACATAAACAGAAGCCCGTCTTTTGGGTGAAAATAAACGCTTGCCACATGCATTCAATAAATCCTTGTTTTGTGTGTGCAATAAAGTCATTTCTCTTTTTATAAAACATTTTATTAGGTTAGATTTGGACATATTTGTCTAAAAGTTCAACTCCAAATGAGCTAAACCGCATAGCTCTAGATATGATTCTAGCCTGAAGTTGTAGAACACAAATACAAACTAGTTTAAACGTAATTGTCACATACCAGTTAGACTGAATGGAACAGGTTCCTAATGGGATAATGGTGCGCCGGAAATTAAATAATGTTTACTACTGGCAATTATCAGACTAAGGTGTGTTATACAGACAGTTTTACAAGTGTTACAGGGAATGGCCTACTCAATGCTAATGGTGTGTATTCTGCGATGCGATATGCATGAATACGGAACACTAATGCTGTTTTCATAGGTATCATATATTCTTAATATGATAAAATCTATCACATAGTTTGGATTACGTTATAAGTTTGTCAATTTATTTGTGTATATCGATTTTGTTACATGTACTACACTATTCATTGCGCTAGAAGAAATAATTCTTCTTTTTTTCTGAATTTCCTCTCTTATTCTTGTACTTCAATATGTCCTCTCTTAAATGGCTCAATACGTCCATTGTTACGGGATCGGGGCCATCGATTTTTATATTTAATTATATTCAAAAGCGGTAATGTGTATTCATGATCAATAAATAGCAATATACAGGTACAATTGCACAATAGTCACCGGCTGGCCCTTACCTCATCCCTTTGAGCGAGTTCTAGTCCGCCCTCACAAATATTTGCCGCTACATGCATTTCGCATTAACACCTACAAGCTTCAATACTAATGCATTGAACTGTGTCTTAATTCTTATGGTAATTTGGTTTCCTTTCCACCTACCTACTGCTTTAGTTAGGTGGCTAATAAATTAATTAATAATTTGGCTTTTTAATTTATTTATTAATAAATTTATAAATAAATTAAAAAGTTATTTAAATATACTATGTAATTATTCTAGTTTATTGCTTGTTGAAATTATTACTAAGTGTAAGGTAAAACGATATGCAGACTAAGTATGTAGCACGATTGTTACTCATGTTTGGTGTAGTGCAAACGCTTTAAAAAAGACACAAGGAATATCAGAATCTAAGTACTGGGGCATAATCTACGTTTCCTTTATTACTACATTAGTAAATATTGACAGCTTTAAAGAGGAAAAATTGTATAGAAGTTACCAATACAATATACATTAGTTATTTTCAATATTTTTTGCTAAGAGTCGGTTGACATAACTTTTACCGCTTAACCTAAACAATAAATCATGCATGTCATATAATAACAGTCATTTCATATAATATCATATGCATGATATCAGTCATCCCTTTAACCGCCGGGATCGGATACCTATATCAAACAGACACATATTTTTCTTTTGCTTGGATCCCTACCGGTGGCAAGGTTAACCATTTTAAATTAGCAAATAAAGTGACGTACATGACGTCTCAGATACGGCAATGGGCAGTATTGTGAGCTGAATTATAGATTGTTAAAATTCATACGGCGAGCGGGGTCGGCGTCCCGCGCATTGCTCATCGACGCGATTAGGCGCTGCTCATATTGTTTTAAGAATGTATTTAGTAGGTCGTATGCTTCATACTGAGTCTTCTAGTGTTAGTATACCTCAGTACGGGAATATGTCACTGTAGCTATAAAAAATAATGGTTAGATGTGACCTAACATCCAAACAACAACGATGTAACGCGCAATCTAAACTCATTAGTTGCCTTCAACCTGAAGGAAAGTAATGAGTTTAGTTTAACCCGTTCACTTAATCCCGCAGTAATAATATTTTCAATCACCTAAAATCTGATTACTCCTGAAAAACAACTATACGAGTACGTGACAGCGACATCACATAATCCGCGAAATTGCAAATTGCCTCTTACTGAATTGTTCACGAGAATTTCCCGTCGTATATTCAAAGTATTAGATTGGACAGTTAATTAGTGCGGTATATTTTTATGTTCGCCACTCATGCTATGAGAAGTGCACCGTTTATCTGCATGCCGAGCAGATAAGTCCGATTAGATAATGTTTAATGGCGTTATTTTCCCTCACTTGTATGGTATGGTTCGCTATTGTTTTGAATTGTTTAATAAATGAAGGCTTTAATGGCGTAGCTGCAAGCACGTTGGGCTGACAGTATAGCTAAAGCAATTGAAAGCCAGGATTCCAAACACAATAGAAAATCTATTGTGTCTGGCACCTTTAGGCGTCATTTGCGGTCAAAGGGTTAATGTTAACTATTGCAAGGGCCCAATTAGATGGGTGACCGAACAATATTATCTTGAGTCTATCTGTGCTTGGGAAGGCGTGTTAAGCCGTTGGTTTCAGAAGCTATATTATATATATATTAACACATAAGGCCAAAATCTTCATAAGGCCCACGTGATTATTAACGACCTAATCACCCCACAGCCATGCTATGTCTGAATGACTGTACTCTGCAGTGAGACGTTATAGGCCGGTTAAACTAAACATCTATTCATATAAATATAATTTGAGTGTCTGTTTGTCATATTGAAATAATACAGATATTTATTTATTTACTGTATTATAAAGCGTAGTCCAGCTGTTTGATATGCATGCGTTGTACAGATCCATTATCTTACAGCACAGTACTCGTACATGGTCGGGTTGCATCGCGCCCTAGGCGCGGGGTTTTGGGCGCGACAAGTTTATCACTTAGAATGAATGCAATTTAACTCATTCCATTATAGTATTTTTGCTTACAAAATCGATTTAGATGTTCCCAAAATTACTCGTGACCAATACATAGCGTAACGTAGGACACTCTCCGACTTGATGATTCGACTATTTGTGAAAGGTCGCTTGTGGTGGCTGGATAAGAAAAGCGGATGACCATGATATCCGACGCAACCTTTCAATCCAGCAGTGGATTGCGAAAAGTTGAAGAGATTAAGGTACACAAAATAATTACATTAACAATTCTTAATGCATTCTTAAAAACATAATTAGACTATTTTATGTATTTTTCACATATTATTTTTATAATAAATGTCACTTTCATTATAATAAAGTCTATATAATATATATCTTTATAATCTTGGAAGCTCCTTTTAAAGCATCTACAATTAACATCATTTGTCCTGATAAGAATTATATTAATTTTAATTATTCTTGAGTGGTCAGCTTACTTAAAAATAACTATTATTTTATTTTTTATATAATGCATTATATGACTTAGGTCATTTTTACCAAGAATACAAAATGGTACTTGTTGCGTGGGATGCGACCCTTTTGAATATAAACGTGAAGTGCAGCCGTGATTTGTCGCCCGGCAACTACTCGCTTAATGCTAAACTGGATAATAACTAAGCGCAGTTGGATCGTAAACTCTTAGTAATGTCGATTCGAACGATTGCACGGTTTTGTATATGAAAGCCAAGTTATTAAGCCTTAACGTTTCTTATTGATACAGATTTATTGTTAAATATAACGTTTATGAAATAACGTTAATCACTTTATGTATTTCCTTTACCTGCATGCCAGTTTATATGTGTGAATAGTGCGGTGTGAGCTGAGAAGTTATTTGTGTCATTTCCCGGAATAGTGCATTCAGCAATTTGTACAGTTCTCATCTGTCATGAAATGAAATGTTATAGCATGAATTTAAATTAATTTTTGTTGTTTGTCAAATGTTTCCTCTTTTAAAATAGTAATAAACAGGCACTGTTAAATATACTTATTAATAAAGAAATACTTATAAACCAACAAAACCATTTGGCAGCAGCAGATTTGCACTAAGGTTCTCAGCAACCATTTTAGTTCAAAGTTCAAATTGTATATGTTCGCTTCATCATTCAAGCTAGTTTTTTGCGTTGATTTGCCGTAAAACGAGCATCATATTAAAAATTACAAATATTATAATACTTAGTTTGTTAAGGTCTACCTTGGTACTCGAGGGATGGGCGCAGTGCGGCATTGATGGAGAATAATTACTGTCTATTAGTTGTTGGTCTCATTCATTGCCTCTCTTCGTATCACTTACCATCAGGTGAGCGTCGTGGCCGTCCTGTACACTTTGTAACTTAAAAAAAGGAAAAATAAAACAGGACAGGCGCGACGGAAGGAGGTTGTGCAACACGGACAATTCAGTGTCGAACGGGCGGCCTTCCAATTAAGGGCGCAGCACAGGCGGGTGGCGCGAGCTCAAGCGTTAATTAGAAGGATTCGCCGGCGCACGGCCTGTAACTCTTCCGAGCCGTGTTCGCCCGCTCGCAAACCAATTACCGGCCCACTGATGAACGCCGAGCGTGCACGAAAGTTCTCATTCAATTTCATTACGCTTCGCTGTGCGCACTAACAATTAGAGAGGTTTCTATAAAATCGCTATTCATCGCGGCGCACGTGTAAAGAGCGATTCGCGGGGCGCGCGCGCCGGCTCGAGTGGCCCGAGCGAGCCCGAAAAGGCACGAATGTCACCTAGCCTTGCCTTGTTTTTCTAATACAGACAAACGAGCTTCCGGCCGAAGGCTAAGGTTACAAAGCTGAGGGTACAGTCATGCTGCTGGCTAACAAGAAGCAATAATTCTCTTTAATCATCATCATCAGCTCATTATACGTCTTCACCGAGCACGAGCCTACCCTTATAGGGTGTAGGTATAAGAACCGAGTCGTTCACGCGGGCCTGATGTGGATTGGCCGACGACATGCAAACCTTTAAATTTCGTCGTACGCGTGGTTTCCTCGTGAGATTATCCTTGACCGTAAGAGCGTCGGACGTACATATAATTTCGAAAATTCGAGACCATGGCAGGAGCACCTGCACCCTCCAGATTGGAAAGCAGTACTCTACACCAATGAGCCACTGACGCTCTGCAAGCCTTGTTTAAAGAAAACCATGCATTTGTTAAATTAATTATAAAAAAAGATATCTCAACCTCAGGGAACTCACCTGTCTCAACTCATCCGCATTTCCCATTCGCATTTCGTCCCCTCTATTTCCCAAAGTATTGGCTGGATGGCGCGTAATGTTATGGTAATTTACAGACAAGCGTCCAGATACACTAACGAGTGCTTTTAGCATTACAGGGTTGAATGTTGGCAGACAGTCCCGTCAGATTGGCATTAGTGGCCGGAGGCGCAGTAAGTAGTCTTGTCGAATCTGTTTGTCCGCGATAATGCGACTGTAAATATCAGACGCCACTAGACGCTTTCACGCTCGCGAAGACTATTTGCGTTTACGTTTAATTAACACTTCACAGTTCGATTGCTTATTTTTTTGATGGTAAATATTTGTCGCTGTTTTGAATTTATTGAGGTTATATATTGCTTTTTGTGTGATGATAATACTCGTAATGTCAATTAGGAAGGAGGCGTTGATAACGAACGTTTCGTATGATAATATGTCATATAATCATACGAAATGAAGATGAATCAGTCGTTTTGTCAGATCTTAAATCCAAGTTCATTTGATTAGTTATCTTCATATTTCTGTCAATTACTAATGGATTGGAAAATGAAATATTTTTAAAATTATAAACCTTTGATACCATATACCCTACCATACCATATTATTCGTATACAGTTTTAAGCACTAAGGATTTCTTTATATTACATCTATTATTACTTATTTTGCCTTAGCCAAAACATTTATACGGTAGAAATCTATGATATTGCGCACGCTTTCTTATACTCAGTCTCCCTAATCTATGCTACTATCTGGTACTCGCCACATTGTGGTGTTATGCAATGAATGCGCCCGGCGATTCAGCATCGCCGGTACAGTTAGACCGCAGCGGTGTCGGGTTCGATTCCCGCTTGCACAATGCACTCGCATTCCGAGCGCACCTCGCGTGCTCTTCGCGCCATTACTGTCTGTAATGGTATTTCGTAATTTCATCAATTTGATCTAATATACTCATGGAATGCGATTACGTTTTAACAGTACGTGGATAGTACTCGTAAATATGGATAGTAGTATAAGTTTACACAAAGCTTAAACGAATGGTTTTTGCAGAAAGGCTTAAAGCCGTCTGTGCTCGCAAATTGGCTGATGAAGCTGTTAAGGCGACCTGCATCCAACAGCAGTTAGAAAAAAATAAAGCTTGCAGAAACCAGATAAAGTTACATTCAATATAATAATTATTCCTATCAAGGGCAAGTCAGGTTTAATGTAATAGACGACCCATTTGGTGTTGCGGTTGAGAGGTCGACTGCAACACCAAGGGTTCCGGGTTCAATCCCCGGGCATACAACAACACACATTGTGTGCGCACATATAACATATCTGTTTGTAATGGTCTGGGTGTTTTCTATGTATAATATGTATGTACTTACAAAAAAAAATGTATATAATTAAGTTTATCCGTTGTTTAGTACCCAGAATACAGGCTTCACGCTTAACTTGGGGCTATTTATTTATTTAATGTTGTTATCGTCTCCGTTAGTTATTATGCATTTTTTATGAAATAATTTACAAATTATGCTATGGCCTATTAGTAATTCGCAATTGTCTCCCATAATACATCCATGATTCTTAAGAAGAGACCCTAGAACAGTTGTAAAGTATCCAATATTTCACTGTCTCACATTCCAGCCCAAAACGGCTTTACATATTGCTTTACTGTTAAGTAAGTTAAAGTACCCACGGGAAAAACATACACACAATCATTCTAAGGCAATCATTAGGCTATAAAGCTTATAAGTTCGGTCCAAAGTTATTTAAATTCAACAGCAGCATGCAGACTACGAGTGTTCGTACGACGAAAAAAACATTTCGTTCCATATCTAACTTAGGTACTAATCAATTAAACTAGGAAATTTTCACACAAGTTGCGATCATGATGGTGTTCTTTTGTGGTTTAGAACCAATATTATTAACTATCCCGAAGTTTAATCCCAATATTGTATTATTCAGCGGATCAAAACGAACTGATAATAGTGATAATTAATGGCTGAATTAAAATTCGTCGAAACCTACGTATCCAAAATATTATTGGGCTTTAAAAACGAAGTACGCATAGAACATAGATAATAATTATACGATTAAACTCGTAAACATCACATATGTAATAAAACTGACATAAAGTCGTGTTGAATAGTTGCGATAACATAGAAACGTTTTATAAAATTATAGCACCGTGTATCTGTCTGGCAGGTCGTAATTTCTTTATAGGTTGCAATGTACCAGCCGCTCCCGGGCGGCTTTGAGAGTAGTGCAATGGCGCTGGGGAGGCACCCCCCTGCCTCTTTCCACGGTCTATGTACCGCGCCTATGTGCTTTCCACAGTTTTATTAAAAACTAACTGGTGTCCTCCATTTTTGCATGCGAAATTGGACTCTATTCCCACAGGGGTGGGGCTCGTACTCCTTGTTTAGGTGTATTGATGTTTACGTACGTTAAAAGGCTGGCAAATTAATAATCGTGTGTTTTATCATATTAACGTTTTTCTGTGACATCTGGTACCTATTCATGCCAATGGAAATTTTAGCGACCATGCCCTGATCTAAGCCTGTTAAGTAGTTACTTAGTTTTAACTGTTGGGCCGGTAACTTGGGCAAATAGATCATTTGCTTCCACATTACATTCTTTCGTCAAGCCGGTATCAATGTCAAAATGACGCTCATTATATTTTATTGTCGTTCATTTTGTTTGACTGCAGCATTGCACGTTGTATTTTCCTACTATATAAAAAGTGTCCATCTATCAAACGTAGGAGGGTAGCCTTCTGTATGTCGTAGGAGGATGTCGATACCAATGAGAAATTAGAAGTCCAAATATGCAAAGGTAAATCGAACATATAATTATTATTGACGAAATGCCTCGAGTGCAATACGTTACAATTCAACCGTGAAATAAATTGTAAATGCAATCGTAAGTTGCGTATACGCGGTCCGGAGTCGAAGCCGGACGTGATCTGTGGAAAATTGCACTTGATCCGGCGCGGCGTCTGCCACATTGTATATTATGAAAGCAGTGATTGCTAACGGGCCGTGCACTAATCCTGCTGCCAGCTTCATTGTATCTTGCACTAAACGGCTTGAAGTCAAGTCAAAATATTGATAAGTGTATGCGCAGTACACGTCAACAACTTCACGTTATAGATCGTTTTGTTTTTATTGTACATAAGGATAAATATTATGGAAATTTTTCTCACACCAGGCTTTAACGGATTTATAGAAATAATTAGTCCAATTATCTAATCTTTTTACCGATCAAAGTTTTGAAGCACCAAAATCTTGATATCATTTAATTGAGGTCTCATTACGCCAACCTAAAAAAAATATTATGAACTAATATTTTGCTTTGATCAATTGTTTACCAAACTACATATATACTTTGGTTTTGATTAATGTCAATGTTATGATTCAGCTTAGTGTATAATATTTAGAACTTCTCATAAACTGGACTGTCTGTAGCTATAAATATTTTAAAAGGGATGACATGAGGATACTTGTTCTTTCTATCAAGTCGATATGGATTTAAAAGCCAAATATTTCCATTATAGAAACTAGCTGAATATGATAATTCGACCAATAATCGGCCACATCTATCGCCCATTCACAATAGCAATATGATCGGTGTTCAGTGTGAACGATACTTTACCAGAGGACAGTTGCGTCAGTGTACCGGGCGTTAGTATGCGGCCACGCAGCCGGCCGTTTTTGCGCATGCGCGCAACAATGGCCGGCGCGCGCGCATTCTCCACCTCACCGTTAGCCGGGGATCATCACCGACAATTGAAGCTTTCTTACGATTTACACGAGTAATCTATGTTGTTATACTGATATTACAAATCATGGATAAGACAAGTCCTAGTTTTAAGAGACTACTAAGGTGTTGAAAATAAATATGCTCCTATTATTGATGACATTTCAATGTTTTGTACCCGTCATATCCATCTCGTTATTTGCAAAGTATTTTAGGAAAGACATCGTAGCCTCTTGGTTGAACAGAAATGTCCGCTAACTGTTCGGTATGTTACTTTATGTATACACATATTCGTCCATGCCCAATGTCGATGCGTAATTATAATTGGTAAACAAATATATAATGATATATTGTGCCAATACTTTAGCCTATATTTAAAGCAGACATGTGTGAGTGAATCGATTTCTGTTGTTTTAAAAGCTTCATTATTGGCTATTAATGCCTGCATGTTGTTTCAACGTCGGCCTAATTAAAGTGGGCCATTAAGATCTATGACATGATACAGCATTCACTTCTTTCTCTTTACAGTTCTTTTAATAAAAACACCGCTTTCTAACCTTTAATAGACAATGTTGCTATTCAGTTCTTTGTCACGATTATTTCGAGCTCTAATAGTTTATGGAACGACGTAACTTGAGTTGGTAGTATAAATCAAACAAGCGGCTTTATATGGATAAAGACAAGGCGGTAAAAGTCTTTAGTTTGAGAGTAGTCGGGCTTGGCTCGGAGCCAGACCAAACAGGGTAAAAAGCAAGGGCGGCGAGACGACGACCGCGCCCCGAAATAGCGGGCAAAGTCAAGGCGTGTACTGACAGACACGACACACCGGGGCTTAGTGCCTGTGGGCACGCATCCTTAACCCTGTCCTTGTCCTAGACAACCTAGCCTGAACACACCCAGTAGGGCGTGACAAATAAAACCGCGAAAAAACATTTTAACAAGCAATAAAATATGCGATCGCGCCCGTAATCCCATTTAAAATGACGCAACCCCCGCTCTGAATAACGCGAAACTTCACGCCACATTAGTTAATGTTTACTGGGATGACGGTTGTCCTCTTAATTAATTATGTTTGAACGACGACTGTCAACATTAATTTCATGCGAATTTTTCGCCTCCACTTATTATTTCGTGTTAAGTATAGTCATATAGACGCATATGAAGTCTAAAGGATAATGTAATGTTGGGTCGATGAAAGGCGCGTCACGTGCGCTAATGGGGCACAATAGCGGTATGCCGGCTGAGTCACGGTGGCCGAGACGAAACAAGGACGTTCTCATACACTAACACTGTAACAAATTGAGACATAAACATACTAACACTTTATGCATCACCATTGTTCACAGTTTACCGCAACAATATTGCGCACATAAAAAGGACTAAAGACGCAGAGAAATAACTGGATATTGTGACATTATTATGTCACACAAAGCAGCCACACTGAACCATAACACAT
Source organism: Leucinodes orbonalis (assembly GCA_019425675.1). NCBI lineage: Eukaryota > Metazoa > Arthropoda > Insecta > Lepidoptera > Crambidae > Leucinodes > Leucinodes orbonalis. Next base: position 104,712 of record PQWD01009251.1, read on the forward strand.
TCTTATTGCGGAATCACTGGTCTATAATAATTTACATTAGCTTCTTAGCAAAAGGCGGATTTGCTGCTCCGTTTGCATTTTTATTACTGTTGATACTGTCCTTCCTCAATATGGATGGATGTGAGGTCTTTTATACCCAGTAGTTCCACTTGAACCAAGACCTGATGTAATATGCAGATTTTGCTGCCCAGCCTAACTGAATCCTCTCTCGAATTTATGCCGGTAAAATTGGATGTTTGCTTACTTCTTACTTAAATTAGAACTAGGTGGTGTTGTTTAATGTCGTGGAAATTTATTTATTTTTATTGCTTTGATATACATTTGATAATACGTGTTTTTCCTTGTTATACAGATGACTTGAAAGCGGTGACGAAGCGTCTGATCGAGCAGGCGAAGCGGCAGGGTTCCGCTGACAATATCTCCATCATCGTGGTGTTCCTCACGGAGCCCCGCAAAATAGCTGCACACAACAACCTGCCCATGGATATTGGGTATGTTTACAATTTAATGGTTTTTAGTTACCTCGTTAGTGTACCTCTAAGATCTAGGACTAGCTAAAGTGGAGTGACTAAGACACAGTGTAAAGAACCGAATACCTATGGAGTGGGAGAAGTTTTTTGAGTGGTGACTGCGGAACGAAAGACACCGGCTCCTCAGATGAGGTTTATTGGGTGGGGATGGTTAAAGTGGTAGGAAGGTTACTAATGTCGATTCTAGCAATCAACAATGATCAGTTTGCAGTACTCAGAGTTAGGAGTTTTATAAAAAAGTTATATAAGAATCCAACAGGGATTGCATTTTAGTTTCTGGTATTTACTGAAAGTATTCTGTATTTTTTTAATGTATTTACAGTAGCCATGTATTTCCTATAACTTTAGTACCTGGGGGCTCTTGCCATCCATTGAAAGAATATTACAATAATATAAAGTCGCCTTTAAGTCTGGTGCTATAATACCACCAACGTATCATTTTAGAATACTGTTTTAAGAGATATCGGTAACCGTCCTCCCTTCGGGTCTAAGCTAAATATTAACATATTTCCGAATCAAGCTTTATCCTAACTTTGTTTATTAATCAAATTACACTTAAGACTATACATATAAGTGGCATGTCACTATCAAAGAATATACGAATTGTAAGCGATTATTTTTTATTACCGCATGGCTTCGTAACATTACCTAAACGAGGTGAAATTATTATAGTACAGTTTCTTGTACCAATTCAGTCAGACAGACTGGAGAATGTGTCGATATTATTAACACTGGTAAAATTTTTGTCTGGGTCATACGCACGAAAATAGAACTATCTACGAGTACGCTTGAATTAGTTACAGACAATCGAAATAGTACAAATATGAGAAATATTTCGATTAATGTATAACATATCTATTTACTAACATTATGTTATTAATCTTATCATAATCGGAAATAAATGGTTGGTGTTTAAAAAGTAAGAATCAAATATTTACGCTACCTACCAAAACACTACTCCAATCTATACAAAGACTTTTTAGTTTAGTTACTTTACGGGTGATTTCGGTAAAAGATTGTCAGTTTGCGAAAAATGTAGGCATAAAATAATATGATTTAAATCTCATTCGAATTAAAAACTTTATTGTTCTTAAATGTGTTATTATCAATATTTGTTTTTATTAATCACAAGTTGTTTTATCCGTGTTGGTTAGGTTAGAACTGTGACTTCAACAACTATTATTTTTGTTATTAAATTCTGAACAACGACGTTATGAGACTTATGAGTTACTATTTTGATTATGGCTACTATAAAACTTTCGTAGCTCTGTGGTAAATTTCAGTCTTCTTTCTTGGGTTATCGGTGATTTCGGTAAGATTATCAATTAGCGAAAATGTAGGCAGAAAATATACATTTTATCACTAGTTTAGCATCCTACGAAGTGTTAGAAATTTCCTAGAAAAAAAGTATAAATTTGCGGTTCTTGTTATCATCCTGTAAAATATACACAATTGAAGGGAATGAACAATCTAGTTATATTGTTTATCAATTATTCTAACCCAGTTGGGTTAAGGGCATTTATTGACTGGGTCATAAATGTGTTTATACAACTACGATTCTGATTATAGACACTAAGTAGTTATGCCCTACCTAGTACTTAGATCCAGACGAGCTTACTGCTAATCTAGGTGAGAGCGATCGTAGTTATATACCTAGACTAATAATTGAGATACCTAGATCCCCTCTATCAAAATGGCTCAAAGGTCTTTATTATATATTTAGCAAACAGGACAAGGCACTAATGACTAAGTACCGACCGGTTTCGCTTAGGCAGATAAAAGTGTCGTCACTTGAAAACACCTTGTCCCAGTCGGCCTTGGTTGGCGGTTCGCATATCCTCTAAACTTGAAGAATTCATTTATACAATATTTATATTTGAAGAGTTAGCAAATTATCATAATGTTATTTTGCGAAACGCAATAAATTTTTGGATTCAGTTCCATGCTTGGTTAAAACCGATTTTATCGCGTAAAAAAAAATTTTCTTCCCGCGACGTTTCGGTGACTTAGCAGTTACCGCAGGAACAGGTTGTCTCCCTGTTACCACAGTAACTTAAAATGTGAACGAGTCGCGGAACCTTAAAACAAAACTAAGGGTTTGCTTTTAAATCACTGGTCTAATAGGTCGGCCTGTCGCAAAGAAACGTCAACCAAAAAATGACCGAGCCCCACCAAACATACGTTTAGTTATTGTTATATTTTATAACATATATATAATATTCATTTACATGTTAAACACATTTTAGAACGTCTCTTCCATTAAATAGCACTGTATTTAAAAGTGAGCAAATTGTGTTCATTTACAAAGGAAAGATGCAGAAAATCCAACAGATGTATTGTGGAAAATGTTGTTTATCCAGGTTTATCCGTAGTAATTCCTATCCAGTCTACCTATAGCTAAGATGTAGAAACAATCAGTGATATTTATTGTTTCCCAGTTTGATTACTCAGTCCGGAAACTAAATATAGGGAGAATAATATCATACAAATATTATGCAACTGATCCCGTTAGGTAAAATCTTTTCATTAAAGACAAACAAACAAAAATGGTTATTTGAGATTTTAGGTCGTTTACCTCAATGATAACCTTACACTTATTATCAATTACTGTGACATTGCGCATGTATTTTTATGAATATGTACTAAATGAATCATGCACCATTTTTACCGTTATTGAAAAGTGTTGATAGTAAAATTTTAATCTACTTTAAAGCGACTAATATACTAAAATTATAGGTTCAAAAGGATTTTTTTTACAAATACTAGCTTAAAGGATAAAGCTCGTATTTTTTAACAGACTGCAAATTGCGTATTCTTATCTAGCTAGGCATTACACCTAGCATTGAATTCCTCCGAAGATCTTAGTGCATTCTGCGTATTAGTGCACTTGGCTACGCCAAGCCAGGACCAATGGCTCTACCTGCCCTCTAAAGCACGGAATTATCTTCATTTTGAAGTAAGACTCGTCTATTTTTTCTCCATAGCTATACTGTCAAAAAAAGCCTGTCAAATTGTATGTGTGATTATTATATATTTGTTGTCGTCCAGGCTGGATAACCCGTTGGCCAACGCGCCGCCGTTCGGCTTGGAGGCGGAGGCGTGCAAGCGCCAGCTGGACACGGCGACCGGCGGCGCGGACGCCGACAACGGCGTCGACCACTCGGACAGCGACAGCGAGGACCTCGGCCCCGAGACCGCCGTCGACGTGGACGCGGACGACGTGGACGACGCGAGGAACCACCGCCCGGCGCCGCCCACCCCGCCCGCCGACACCAGTGAGTGCAGTGTTGCCACCTTAGCCCTCTTGTAGCCAGAACCAGCACTTTTTAGTATAGGTGAACTCCTTTTTTAACGATTTAGCCCGAAAAGAACAATCTAGCTCTTTTTCACTGTCTTGAAAATATTACCAAATTATGAAGTGTTCGACATGCTAACAAGTACTTTTTTGCAGACGACGTTTTTGTAATACGCTAAAAAACGGCTTTATGACATCATTATTTCAGCATTTTTAGAACAGAAAATCTTAGGACGCTCGATCTAGCCCTTCTTAACTTCTCAAAAAGCCCTTTTTCTAAAACTCAGATGGCAACACTGAGTGAGTGACACCGTTAATCATGCATTGGCATCCGAACTGAACGTGCATACCAAATTTCACCTCAATCGGTTAAGGGAAAGTGCATTAAAATGAAATTGTGAGATTCCATCGTAACAAACATACATTGCAACGTAAAAATATGGGTCATATTTTCTATATTTTTCATGCTACAGTGCGAAAACGGGTATAAGTCGCGTTCCAGGTTGAATAAGACAGCCTCCCTTAAAGATTTGCAACGCCGCGTTTTAGATATACGTTACCGGCACTCTTAATGGGAATACGCTGTTTTTTTTTTGTATTTTTTTTGTAAATTCGTTTGCTGAACTTAGATCAACAATGAACTAACTAGATGTACAATCACGGAGAAATATTAACCAAAAAAAATGACCGAGCCCCATACATATAGTCATAAATAACATACAATTATTCATTTAAATTTTGACCTTAATGCGTCACGATAAGAGTACAAAATCAAAAGCACGAGCACACTACTATGGCATTAAGTAAGAAAATTCTGCCCAACTGACGCGATGGACAGACTTACCGCGAACACTTTTTGACTAAGATTGTGCATGTAGTAAGTTTATCTAAGTTTCTGAATGGTGAAATTTTTGAGGCGTTAAAAGGGCTAAGTGCGAAATAATATTTAGTAAATGTAGATTGTTTTGTGATTAATAATATCACCCTAAGATTTTCTGGTCATCTTACTGTTTTTAATCAAGATAGAAGCCTTACGCTTGAGAGATGGTGATAAACGGATTGTGTGTATAATCACACAGCTTATCAATGTCCCACTCCAGGGAAAAGGCGCGAGTGAGGGGGAGATTTTATAAACTGATTACCAGACTGAAAAGATTGTATTAATAATATTCTTCGGCGGAATTACAGTCAATTAAGCGAGGCTTGTACCAGATATGCACTCTTATCAACGTTCAACGTTAACTTATTTTAAATAAAATTAAGAAATTAACGGCGCGACTTTCGCTGGTGTTCCGCAAAGGATAGCTTATTAAAAGTTGTTTTTTAAGCTTTCGTCTCTTTGATTATATTAAAAGCTTGAATTGACGGTTCGTGATATTGCTTAAAATACTTGTACATTTTACACAGCACACCAAATTAGTATAAACATAGTCTTTATTTGTCTACATCTTACATAATTTGCCATGTTAACAAATCTTATAATTAATGAGTACATATTAGCCGTTGGTAATAATTTCTTATGTTTAACAAAAATGTCTTACTATTTCATCATTTCTTTATCCAAAATCAAAATGAATCGTTTGCTTAAATCAATAAAAGAGCTTAGTCTGAAACCCAATATCATCGGAATTGAGAGTTAATTCACTATATTTTTATGCAAGCCAATAAAACAATAGTTCCAATTTCTCTTCAATTGAGAGAGTTTCGCAATTTCTGCAGCTAGCAATTTAATAGACATTCATTTCTACATTTATGTCGTCTGTTACTGCGTCTAGCCGGCTTTACACTGCAATTAACTATAGCGTGGCATTTTTAATAAAAAACGGCCTTATAACAACTATACTTACGGTACATCTGATACCTATTCAGGGCTTGAGACCGGAAGCCTCGGAGGAAGTTGTAGCCATATCGTTTAAAAATAGGAGATTTAATATAAGTTTTTCTTTGGACGAGGTTTTTGATTTACAACCACTAGTCGACAGTCGCGCTGTGGCACCCGGGCCAAGCGACATAGATAATCCTTACCTTTAAATCGCGGTTTCAAAATTTTCATTCGTTTTCTATTGAATTCGTTACAATACGATTTTTTTAGGTACACTGTTATGTGTAACACTGTAATAAGATTGTGTGTTGATCAATACGTTAAAATGTTAACACAAGTTGACTTAATTGAATTTTGAGGTCTGAAATCAATGAAAAGTAATTAGTGAAAATTTTAAACTGATTTTCATTCTGATTACTATGTTTTAACCTTTCTTCCCATTATCACAATTCAATAGATTTTATTTTCTGTTTGGATTTGTGTTGATCCTTTATTTATCTTATTGTGCCTAATGAGACGTCATAGTCAGAAGTTCATTTAAATATTTTTACCTAAACAAACAATACAGTGCAATAAGTACTGTGTGCGATCTGTTTTTTGTCAGTTAATCGTAACACTAGTTGGTATATATTGCTTACATAAATAGGCATTCGTTATTACGAGTTTCAAACTATTCAGTACTACTGCATACTAATAAATTAACATTGGTAATTACATACAAACTGAACGATACTCGAAACAAACGCCGCTTATCGTGTTGTCCGTAGCTCTTGTTTTAAATTAAAACAAATAACTATGTACATTGTACACACCAAATAAGGATAACCGTGAGCAGATTGGAAAGAGAGCAAAGAAAAAGTAAAAGAACTGTGTGTCACGGTTTATTGATTGTAAATTCACACGATGCAGATCCGCAGGCTGCGGTCGGGCGATTTGTAATGAGATTTGCATCAATCTTAATGCTTGCCATAAAAACTACCATACTTGCTCTGTGGACTAGAAAATTAGCTTTTTTTTTGTCAGACTTAGATTTTATATATGCTTTCAAAAATGGATAGGAAGTCGGTAGCTGTACAAATACCGGGAGTTACCTATCTGATTTTGAACGGCTAAGGGTAGTAACTATGTGCGGAATGAAGATAATAATAACAAAACAATCACCTTTATTTGTTTGCATTACCTACTTTAGGTCATAATGAACATTAATTTAAGTAATTTGAAATAATTATTGAAATGTGATTTCGACACGACATCCCTGGGTTGGGTGCTGGCCCTCGCCCCGCGCGGGGTCGTCTCCCGCCCGTCCGCGCCTCTTGCCGCAGTCGCTCATCGAACGCCCGCGTGATCTGTGCCGTCCTGCGCCGTCACTCTGCTATTGTAACCGGGCCTTTTGTCTACACTTTTACGGATCAAATATTACGCCGGCTCTAAAGATAATAATCTGTGTAGTGAAATTACCGTTTACGGTACGTGATTTTTAGCAATTGTGTTTAATTATTTTCACATTCCGAATAGTTTGTGAAAGGTTATTTCTGTGTTGATTCATGCGGAGCGGTGTTCTGGAAATAGATTGGTTCGTCCGAAGGCGCATCCCCCTGAAGTTACAGTTTCTGAAGGTTTCTTGTGAAACCAAGGCGAAGTTTATTTAACATCCGGGTACCGTCTCGGGCGGGGTTTTCTCCGGCCGTTCTCGAAATGGCGTCCGCGAATGTCGGTCTTGCGAATTTGAATTCGTGACCGGTAAATATTATCGTTGGCACGCTACCCGTTGCCCGCTAATGGTGTATTTACTAAGCACCATGTGATAACCCACATGTAGCTTTTGTTTCTTTGACGGCCGCCTAGTTTTTAACATACAAGGGTGTGTCACCTGTTGATAGCGAGCTTGCTTGCGAGAGGGGTGGTTGCGTGTTCGCCAGGTGTTCGGCGAGTAATATTAAGTGATATATATATTAAAGTGGAAATTTTATTGTGGTGTGCAGTGGAGGAGGGCCACGTCGTCGGCGCTCTTGTGGATAATGTAGCTGAGAGCGGCGAGGAATCAGAAGACGAGTGGAACTACTTCAAGGGTGAAGGTGATCGCGAGGAGGCGAACCCCAGTGAGGAGCCCGACGAGCCGCCGCGCTCAGAGACACCCTGCCAGGACAATGTAAGTCACGTCGTCTATCTTGTCTGTATTTTATCAGATTTTGAGACACAAATCATGTTCAACCTGTTTTGGTTAAACATTCAACAGCAATATGGCCTTCAAATTCCGCATATGAGTCATGCGAATTCTAGACTGGTTTGATGACAAACGGTTTATTCTAGGCATGCTATCAGCAATCAATAAAAGGGGAAAGTAAGCCCTGATAAGATCTTGTTGCACTTGTTGATAGTGTTTTATTGTTTTTGTATTGGTTACCCAGAAAGTTATTAGTAAAGAAATACCTTTCTATGAAATAAGGATAGACAGCATACAGACTTTTGCATAATTTATCAGAATGTAAGTATTTTTACCTCAGATATTATTATAACTTTTTAACCATTTAAATATAAACATGTAGTTTAATTTTAATGATATAGCACAAGCAATATTTCCATACATTGAATAGGTAACTTTAAAAGTTTGCAACTTATGTTAATAATGAGCAGGGGATGACCTAATTTTAGAGGAAAGTAAAGCCTCTAAAGATACATCTTGAGTAGGATATGTTATATTGATTCTTTATTTCCCATCTTTGTTATATTGTATGACCTCCTGAATACAAAATCTTATATAGAATCATTCAAAAAGCTCAACATGAAAACATTAAACTGGACCTTCACATATTTTAAAAATGTGATTAAACATCATCATAAGAGCTTCGGTGGCTCAGTGGTGTGGACTGTCGCCTTCCTACCGGAAGGGGTTTTAGTTCAAATCCCGCCACGTACCAATGTAATTTCGAATATATGTGTATGTTATCCGACGCTCATACGGTGAAAGAAAACATCGTGAGGAAACCTTCATGCACGCCTGCGAAGAGTCGAAGGTTGTGTGTGAAGTCGTCCAATGACTAAGGCCTAATCACCCTATACGGGTAGGCTTGTGCCCCTCGGTGGGGACGTTTAATAAGCTGATAATGATGATTAAATATCATGAGTGTAATTTTTTCTTAATTTAGAAGATTCTGTAATAAAAAGGTCTTACCTTGTAAAGTGAAGTATCCCAATATAACAAATATATAGCACAACAAAAAATTTCAATAGCATTATCAAAAGTATTATAAATTTGTATCCATTGCAATTATTTTTTTATCAATATGAATTAATTGAGCACACATTTTTTTTGTTTGAATTCCAGTCGGCCTGGGAAAGCAGCTCAGTAGACATGAATAGTTCTCCACTGAATCCTGATGCCCCGGTGTTTGTGCCGGGGTCGGTCGCAGGCAGCGATGTTTTGTTAGCAGAGTCCCCACGCAAGCCACTGCCAATGGATGATATTGAACTTCCAGATGTTGCACAGTTTGAGACGGAAGCTGTTGTCCGTCCTGCAGAATTGTTAGACTTGGATAATTGTGATCAACTCAATGGCCATCATGTAAGTAGATTTTGAAATAAACTTCAAACTCATTAATATGTTCATACAGTAGAAGTTTGTAGTGGATTATACTGAGCTTTTTGTTACCACGTATTTATCGCCAAGGGCGTGAAGTAGCGACTTAGCGTAAGTGCATAGCGATTCCTGTTCCAAATAGCCCAGTAAGTAAATATTTTAGAGAGACATTTGGCCTGCTTTTTTCTCTTATTGTTATTTTCAAATAAACCTAAAATTTTACTTAAAAACTGTTTTTTAATTTCATATATACATCAATCAATTTCATATATTTTTATCAACTGCTGAAAATAAGGTTCACTTGAAAAGTCCTATCTTTCAAGCCAACTTGAATATGATCCTAGCTAACTTGACCATGTATGTCATCTCAAGTTTTATGATCAAGCTGCATGTTATCTTCATTAAATTTGCCTTATTTTTGCATAGTTTAAGTAGTACTGCATAGTTTAGTAGTAATTATTAATAAAAAAATATTTGTTTACAGAATGTATTAGAGGAATCAATGAAAGAACAGCTCAATGGGAACAATAAGTACAACATGGATAGTCTAGGGATTTGGATTCAGTGTAGGCACGGAACCTGAAAAAGTTACCGATGGATTAATTGAAGATTTTGAAAGAATACAGAAGGATACTACTGATTTCTGCAATATACAGGTATGCAATAAACTTAACAATTTTATGGTAATTACTACCACACAACCTCGTTTTGGTTCAGCTCTTTTTTAATGGTGTTGAAATATTTATCTATTGTATTCTACTGTTTTGTCTCCATACATTTTCTGCAAAGCTTGCGGTAAAAAAAGTAAAACACACCACCAATCATATTAAGTGGCAAATGCAAATATTCAATACAAATGGCTAAGCATTTTAACTAAATTAGTATAATTATGATGAAATTATAACAAAAGCCAGTACAAATACAGTTATAAACCCTCAACAACAAATAATTTCTTGTCAGTAATTTTACTAATTATTTTTATATTCTTTGCATTACAGGTATTCCAGGCACACACTGAAACAAATCCCTTTGCTTCTGATGACAATGATGAACTATTAGAAAGGTTGAAAAACAAAGAGAGAGACCCAATGAGCATGAGTTTTTATCAAGAAAAAGATGATGATACATGTGAAAGGCTTGCTAAAAACGAGTCACATGTAGATCTTAATGCTGTACAGCCTCTACCTGATAGTGATGATGAAGACATTCAAGCCAATGGCGTTTGTGAAAGTGTAAATGAAAAAGAAAACATTAATCCTGAACAGCATAATGATCTTTTAGGAGACAGTGACTTACAGGAACCAAACAATGACATAATTAAGTTTGATGATAGAAAAGATAATCTGGCTAATGCACCACTTAACTTCCAAGGTAATAATTTTGCAGAATACAATGAAAATGGTAGCTGTAATAACATGCAAGCATATTCCAACAATGAATTTGATAATACCAGTGCACCTCAAGACGTTGCTCACACAGACACACCAGAATCTCACAAATTAATGTTTGAACAGATACCCGAAATTCCAGACGGAAAGAGCTCTGAACTAGGTTTTAATACAGATGATTTACTAGATCAACCGGAAAGTGAAAAAGATGCACAAGTATTACACAAAGAACAAGATGCCGACATGGAAACAAAACACGAGGACTTGCAACCAGAACCAATTTTAGAACCTCAAGAACATTTCAATGATAATGAAGTATCTTGTAATACAAGTCGAATAGAACTTGAACAACAATTATTAGAAGACAAAGAAAATGAAATCATACCAGAATCTGAGTTTGATAGCAATATTCATCAAGCGATTTCTACTGAAAGGTTACCTGCGTCTCCTCTGCCTGTGGAGGACAGACTTGCTGAGGTAATCTCCCCTGATGAACCGCATGATGTTCAGGATAATGTCAAAGTAGATATTCACCAAAGTGCTGAACAGAATTTGGTATGGAATTTGATGCTGATGCAATAGAAATGTCACAAATGAAGTGCACGAGCACAAATAAAATCGATACTGAGGATCAGCGGAACAGAAGTAGATCGTGCGTGTTTCTCTACCACTTGAGAACTCACAATCGCCACTGCCTTCTCATTCGCCACTCCCGAGTGAGTCCTTACCGTCGCAATCTCCGGCGCCTGCAGAGTCTCCCGCCTTTCGAAATTGCACATTCGCCAATTGCCGCAGAATCACCTGCGCGGCTAATCGCCAGTGCGAAGAGGCGTTCGTCGCAATACTCTCGAGTTGAATTCTCCTACCAAGAATACTCGTCCGGGGACTCCCCAGTTCCGCAAGTCTCCGAACCTATTTCGTCACGGCACCGCGAGGTGCCCACCCGTGGAGTACGGTTCCTCTCGAGGCCCCACTCCCGTGGACAGCTTTTCTCTATCGAAGTCCGCACCCTGGAGGAGCTGCATCGGAGGGTTCTCGAGGACGCCCGAGCCGAACCGAGACCGGAGGCGGCGCAGTCGCCGGTGGGGAGCGGGCTGCGGCGATGCGCTGCCCCGGAGTCGCGCCGGCCGACGAGCCCGCACCCGTCGAGCGCTCCTCCCGTCGACGCTTCGATCCCGAGGGGGCGTCCCCGCCGAGGAGCTCGTCCCCGAGGCGGCACCCTCGCCGGCGCCCGCGACGCGGCCCACGCCGACCGCCCCGACATAGTACCTGAGGAGCCCGTGCCGCGCTCAGACTCGTCACGACATCGACATCGGCGTGCCCGAGTCCAGGGCGCAGGAGATTGCGGCTCACCAGCGAGATCCAGGCGACGCGAGCGCACGCACGCGCCGCCCGCCCGCCGTCTGCGACACTCCGGTCGCGCCCGCCTCATCGCCGGGCGGCCGCCGGCCGTCGCCACTGCAGTGCCGCACCGCGCGCGCCGCCGCCAGCGAAGAGCCCGCGGCAAAGAAGTCGCCGACTACTCCCAGGCCGCCAAGGCCACGCGAAGCGGGGAGGCGAGCGAGCGCTGCAGCCCGCGGCACCCGGCTCGCTCCAAGAAGCGGGCCGCCGCCCCCCGCCGCGAGACCTCGGCGGGCGCGCACCCCACCGCGCCCAAGCGCCCGCGCCCTCCAAGCCGGCGGCGACGCGAACGGCCGCAGCCCCGGGCGCCGCAAACGGCGCCGCCCAACCGAAGCGCGGGCGCGGAGGCCGCGAGCAAGGCGGCGGCGCCGCCACCGCACTACTGCTACAAAGATGGCGGCCCGAAGCGCCACAAGGCGGCGGGCCGGCGACCGGCGCCCCCGGCGGCGCCGCCCGCGCCCCCGGGCCGGCTGCGCCCGCGCCGCCGCGCGGCCCACGCGCCCGCCGCCCATCACCAGGCCCAAGGTGGAGCTGAAGCCCAAGCCGCCGGCGGACAAGAAGCCGCTCACCAACGGCGACGTGAAGGAGAGCCAAGCGAGGCGAAGACCGCGCACGACGCCGCCGCCCCGCGCCACGCACGCGCCCCGCGCCGCACTGCGCTACACCGTCTCCAAAGTACGTACATTCTATGATACTATTACTATATTTGTAACTTAAACAATAGCTTTTACGAGGATAACTTGTACATAATTTAAAATTAGTTTATATAAACGAACACTTATGTCAGAAGTTAATCACAGTCGCCCTACGCCAATAGAAAGTACTTTTTTATTTAATTTTTAATAGCTTCGTTCAGCAGTGGGCATATTAAACTGATGATCATAGACTTGTAAGTTTATAAAAATCAAAGTGTAATGTGAAGGAATATCGTTCTTTATCTAATATCACAAGTGTTTAAACACCTTTTACTTGGACCACAGCCATAATAATATAGCACGCGCTCGCTTCTTTCGCACTCAATAATACGGTGCATGTGGCGATTTGATTATAGAGAGTTACCTCCAAAGTGTTGGTGTTATGATTGCCTTGTAAATATTATAAATGTTAACTTTGTATTAAATACTAAGCCATATCGGAAACACATTATAATTAAGTTTTCATGTAAGTGGCCAAGTGTCTTAATGAAAAATAATGTTTGAGACCTAGGCTATTACACCAAGGGTTCCGGGTTCGATCCCCGGGCAGTACAAACATTTGTGTGCATGAGCACGTTTGTTTGTATTGGTTTGGGTGTTTTCTTTGTATAATATACAGTATTAACCGTTGTTTAGTTTCCATAATACAGGCTAATGCTTAGTTTGGGGCTAGATGGCGCTGTGTTAATGTGAGTTAATATTTTCTATTATTATTATAAAAATTAATTATATTTCAGGACGACGGCAATGCCGAAACCAGCGCCGCGAGTGCCGGCGGCGCGACCCCTTGACAAGCAGACGAAGGATCTCGCGAACAAACGCATCACAGCCAAAGCCGCACCGCCCAGGACTGCCACAACCAAGGTACCCATTCAATTGATTATTAATAAGGTCTCGTACACCAATATTCATCGGGTGGGATTCCAACCAGAATCTTTATCGAAATATGCCTTGAGGCGCCAGACAATAGATTTTCTATTGTTTCTGGATTCTCGGCGTTCAATGGGTTAACCGAGTTTTTTGCGCTCTCATCCCATGGTCGAAAGTCAATGTCAAAATCCATTTATTCAATTTAGGCATAACAAAGCACTTATGAACGTAAAATAAATAACAATAAACAACAAAATACCAAAGTCCAAAAATGAATTTTGATACTTTAAAAAGCGCTTCAGTGTTTTGGTCTGTTGAGAAAAAAACATTAAAAAAACTCAACATTACAACCTTTTTATGCCAATGATTTAACGTATAAATATTATATAAATATTTATCGGCAACTGCGATAGTGGAGTAACTAATCAACCGTATGCATCTGTCGTACAACCATCCACCTTTCATGTTAACTTTAAAATGTATAATATCTGGCAGATATTATGTGAAGAATTGTAACGTTGGAATAAAGTATGTGTAAGTGGTACGTATTGTTATCAGGCGGCCCCGGCGAAGGCGCCGGCCAAGGCGCCCCCCAGCCCGCCGGCGGACGGCGCGCTGCTGCCCGACGTCATCGCGTAGACGCACCGATTCCGATTCCTATTATTTCCGCTTGAATTTTGTGATTTTTCTATAAGTGTATGATAGTTTTAACGTCGCTCGTGGCGGCGGCTCGTTAGGTGCGGGAGGCTGCTCCCACTTTTATATTATAGAGTCGCTTTTTATAGACGTGTACGTAGCCGGCGCGCACGCCGGATGGTTATTATCCATTATCCTGATTATAAGTCTGTTTTAGAATTTTATATTACCAACGAATGATTGATTTAAAATCTGGCTTCTAATTTATTTTCTTTGTATAACCGTATTATTTAATAAAATGTGAGGAAGGACTGAGATATTGTTTTATTTATGAAGGGTCAGAAACGAAATACATAACGACGTTTGTTCATGTTACAGAACAGTTTCGATATTGTTTAATGAATTCGTAATAGCTTACTATGTCTATGTAATCTTAAATATCATGGTGTTACAAAGAAATACTAAAAAATATAGCATTTTATTCGAATAAATGATTATCACCCTTTACGTTCTTTTTCTTTACAAGATCTTATCCAAATTCTATCAGGGGTTTTCTAAGTGTGGAAAGCGTAAGTCTGTATCTCGTAGATTTCTGTCCATCCATTCTTGCGCCTGCGCTGTCATTTCTTCGTCAAAGTGCTCGCGCCAGCCGCCTGCTTTACCTGAGTCAATAAATAAATATAATATTTATTCTCCTTTGAAATAATGTTAAAGTTATGAAGTCACTACTTAATTGCGCACATCATGCATTTACAATTGTTTAAATTAAAACTGTCAATCAATAATACCAATACAGTGGACCAAGCCCGCCTTATTTCTACGAGCGATCACTTTTGGGCAACCATAGGTTATAGAACATGTAGGCAGTGTCCTATACATAATTGACGTACTACTATAAATATAAAACACGCACCTTTTCTGATGAATCCTTGTTCTCCTCGCACACTTATGCCTAGCTCCTTCATTACATCATAATTTACTGACTTATTGTTCTTGAACTTCTCGATACTGAGGTGGTCGCAAAGTTTTTCTATTTCTTCGTCAGTAAACTGTTTGTCAAGGAATTTGGCAACTCGTCGAACTGCTGCTGGTAGATCCTTCAAAAAGAACATAACCATTTAAAATTTGATTCAGTGAAATAAAGGCCATCACGGTCACCAATGGTATGGACAGCACCGGTAATACAAATGCAGATCGAAACGTAGGTAGGTATATTGCATAATTTACTTGACTTCTTATCGAGTAAGCTAATTTATGTACAGTCAGCGTCTAAAATATCGAAGCACTTAGGGTATCCAAATTAATAGACACAACCAAAAGGTAAATAATATGGGCATTCCCGCTCGTCACCCGTAGCTTTGTCCCCCCGCTCCCCATTTTTAACTTCTCGATTTTTTGAGCGACTAAAATGTTGACAACAATTTGAACACTGTTTGTACCGATATTATTGACCTTTTGGCTGTGTCTATTAATTTGGATACCCTAAGTGCTCCTATATTTTAGACGCTGACTGTACGATCAGACAGAACCCTTTAAAATTAACTTTGTTTATGGAGACAATGCGACACCGTCATACCGCAATGCGTCATCATAAAAGTATGGAGTGAGACCCCTTTTTACGGTACTGCATGCACGTCATGTTTTTAAAATTTAGGTTTAGGGTACAAGGGGAATAAATCTGTCCTCACCTTGGAAAGCTCCTCGTAGAATAAGAATAACATACGCGGATGATGTCTCAGTGCCCAAGCTTCTTTAAGGTGCTCGAAATATGGTGTCCAATGATCTGAAAACCGAAAATGTTATTTTTAGTCGTAAAATTAGTTAAAAAATGGTGCCTACCAGCCTGTCATTAACGATACTTACGCAAATCTTTGATGAAAAAGTTCCAGTATGTTTTGAAGTCTCCTATATAGCCCTGAGTTCTCATAAGCCTGTTCAGGTGATAAAACGACACACAACGTCCCTAGGGTCTCTGGCTACGTAAACAACGCGCGCAACGTCCAGCAACTTTGGCGGGAGAAGTGACATGGGCAAATGTGTTTTTACAAATCGAGGAGATGCTATTAATGCCAGTTGCTCCGTGCCGGGCTGTGTTACGATTTCTAGCATTTTCAGCTTGTTTTCATCGTGACTATTTTCGGCTTTGAACCGTTTTTTCATTATTGGGTGGACGTATACTGAAAACCTGAAAAAAAAATAGTTACAATTAGTTAAAAAAGTTAGTTAACAAGGCTTAGGCATAATTTCATTTTCGAAAAGGCATACAATTACTTACTCTAAAAATGGATATCTCTCGGTTAAAGGTATGGCGTCAGATGTAGCATAATCTAAATTATTGGCTATCATCCAAACTAATTCTTGTGTCCATGTTGTGCCTGTAAAATAAAAAATATCATTTTCTGTTTGAAAGCATATCTAACAAAAAGGGATATATATTTGCGTAAGTTATATATATATATGTATAGTTTTATATATACACTCGCGTGCAAGTAAATCGACTCAAGCCTCAAGTGCGCATAAAAAGTGATATAACTAAAAAATGACTTATTTTACCTCTATATAATGTTTTACATAATTAAAGCCTAGTAATTAGGCTTTCAAATGGTAGCATAATATAAGTCATTTAAATAAACACTTGTACTTAGAATGCAACTGAACGCAACCTCCCGTAAACTGCTCTGCGTTCTATTCACAACTTGCGCGACACAACCCCCTATAAAACCCCCTGTAATCGTTTTTTTCTTATCAGTCGCTCATTAGACGTTGACCTGAACACATCTCTGCAAATTAAAGCCGTCATTTGAAGAAAATTATGGATACAACACCTGAAGAAGCCGCTCAAGTCGTTGCCCTGTTGCAAGAAGGGTTGAACCAGCGAGAAGTCGCTCGTCGTTTGAATATGAGTCAGTCCGCTGTCTCGAGAGTATACAGAAGGTTTCAAGAGACTGGTGCCTTCACTCGGAGGCCTAATACCAGCCGACGCCGGTGCACCTCGGAGCGTGACGACCGGTTTTTGGTCTCGACCTCTCTCCGAAATCGACACCTTACCGGCGTAGATGTGCAGCAGGAGCTACGTCAAGTTCGCGGGGTGACTGTCAGTCAGTGGACAGTTAGAAGAAGGTTGAAAGAAGCTAACCTTACTCCGAAAAGACCCGCTACAGGCCCGAAGTTGACCACAGCTCATCGTCAAGCACGCCTTCACTTTGCTCGAGAACATTTGGATTGGAGCATAGAGCAATGGCAGTCAGTCCTGTCACAGATGAGACGAGGATGTGTCTCCATGGCAGCGACAGGAGAGGTCGGGTATACCGTCGTCCCGGTGAACGGTTTTCACAGTGCTGCTTTGTGGAAACCGTTGCATATGGTGGCGGATCTTGCATGATGTGGGCTGGAATTTCCTTAGAAGGCAAAACGGACCTTGTTTTCGTTCCTGGGGGAGGCCGGGGAGGAGGTCTGACCAGTGATCGTTACATTGAAAATGTTCTACTGATCAAGTTGTCCCTTATCAAGGCTTTTTAATGAAAATTTCATCTTGATGCATGACAATGCCCGATGTCACACTGCTCGGGCCACACGTGATTTCCTGAACGAAGTTGGAATTCACACTATGCATTGGCCAGCGCCCAGCCCCGATTTAAATCCCATTGAGCACATATGGGACGAGCTCAAAAGGAAAGTTAGAGCGAGGAATCCAGCTCCGACAAACATCAATGAGCTCAAGACTGCGTTGGTAGAAGAGTGGGGTCGAATACCACAATCATCCATTAAAAAGTTGATAAGGTCGATGAAGAATCGCATGAGAGCAGTGATCAGAGCTAGAGGAGGGAATACCAAATATTGACACGAATATTTTTTTTATCTTACGCACATTTTGTTTCATTTAAACACAATAACCCCATACTGTGAAATTGTATGAATTTTCAACATTTTTTACATTATCATTAGCATTAACCTTTTTTACTAAACTACTGAATCGATTTTCATGCAACTTACACCATTTTAAAGCTCAATTACTAGGCTTTAATTATGTAAAACATTATATAGAGGTATAATAAGGCATTTTTTAGTTATATCACTTGTTATGCGTACTTGAGGCTTGAGTCGATTTACTTGCACGCGAGTATATATATATATAAATAGTACCTAAAACATGGTATAATTCACCTTTCAGAACAATCTACGAGTATCTGGCAAGCCGGCAACATACACTGGTCCATAACAGGGAAACAGACCGAAATCACCCCTTAACGATGATTATTGTCGGGAGAGGTCTTATAAAACTAAGAACTGTTCGGCTGCACTGAATATGGCAAAATAAAGTGCCTACTGCATTAAAGCTTTCTATTTTCATCCTTAACCATTTAATTAAACCATGTTAAAGTGAAATCTACCTATGTTGCATTTTATAAGCACTCAAATAGTATTTTACATATACATACAGATAAAAAAAATTGATTTATTCATTATCATTATGAGCGTATAACGGGGAGATTGAACTGTAACATATGGTTGAATACATAAGTTACGGTCCAATATTCCGTACGGGCTCAATGCAGATTGGTGTAGGTATACGGGATGTTAAAAGTTCCCACCAAACCTCGTAATCATCTATATTTTCTGTCTTAATCACTCTTGAAAAAATCTGACTTCCACTATGCGGCCTTCCCGTGGGATTAGTGGCGGAGCAAGACCTAAATTTCATGAGGGCAAGATATATTTTGCCAGGCCCCCTGATGGATGACACAAGAAATCGGATTTTACAGCGCGAATAAAATTTGATACTCAAGTTTTTATTTATGAAAAAGCAAACTTCTCGTTGTAATTATTAAAAAAAACAAATGTGGCAGTTATGTTAGTATTGCCAGATACTTGCTAGCCGGTTGTTTCATAATTGATTACTACATTGATTAATACATACAAGATGAATGATTATATAACTATTTATATATTTGCGTTTGCGGGTCTTCGAGGCGCGAGACCCCTTGGACCGGAATGCTCCTTGTACCGCGAGGCCGTAGACATTGGCCCCGTGTATATTGTATGACGTAACTATTTAATACCCGATTCATGGTGGCAGCTATATTTATTAGCAATACGGAGGGCGAGTAGGTACTTACCCGATCTAGGGTAGCTTGCAATAAATATGTCATCGGGGCGCAATGGCATATTGTAAATGTTCGCCGCCTCCTGGCGGTACTTGTGTGGGAGGAAGTAGCCTTTGGGGCCAACTCGCACGAAGCCAGTCAGCTCACCTGGTAAAAAAACGTTCATACTTTATATTTTAATAAAAGTATGTACCTATAATATAGACATAAGTTATAATATGATGATGTACCCAAACAAATATTGAAATATCACTCTTACCAGCTTTCATATTATAGGGGCACAATTCGAAAAACATGATTGTTGGGAAAACGCGTTTAAAGATTCTTGAGCGCTTCTGTTCTCACAAAATCAGTCATAAATAAATGAAGACATGAATTGCAAAATAATAGAATATTATAAGAGTATGTCTGTAAGTTATGAATTACTTATTGCATATTAATTGTATCCCAGCATTATTAAAAGGACACACATAACTCCGAAATATAAAAAGGCATAAACTAACGTTTCGAGGCCTTATTGCACGTTCTGACTCTTTCTATCAAGTGCGTCATGTAGATGTGTTGATTTTGGGTTCGTTTATTAGTAAAACTCAAAAACGCTAATTTTTGACATGTGCCCCTATAGCATGAAACATAGATTTAGTATTAGCGCGCTTCGCTTACAAGATACACAAAGCGTGGGAGTGAGAGGTCCTTAATCAATTCTGAAATTTCTGAACGCCCGAGCGAAAAAGAGACAGAGAAAATATAGAAATATGTTATTGTTTTTCGCGACTAAGAGCCCAAAGCGGCCCGGTGTGTTGTCAGTGTCAGTGAAAATTGTAAATATTATTGCTAATCATTCTATTAATATTGTAATTATTACTAAATACAATTATGGTGTCGTGTACTGTACCTGGATGCAACGCTACTAGGCGAAATAATCCGAATTAATACACATTTATTGGTAAATACGATTTTATCATTGGAATTTTACGAACCATTTTTTACCTAATTTCAGCTAGAAATTAGCTTATAAATATGAGTTTTCAATATATATTTTTTTTCCATTTATATATTTGAGTATAAATAGTGTTTTTTATTTAAATTCGCGAAAATAATGTATAAAATAGCAAATTGTTTGTTTACGCTAGTGCTTGACAAAGCGGTGACGTCATTACAATCGATATAAAACATACATATTGGTAAATAAATTTCGTTTTTTTCAGGTTTCCACACAGTTCAGCATTGATGGAAAAATGAATGCGGACTTAAAATAGACCAGATTAAATTCTTAATAGAAACTATGCTTACCTTAGAATTAAACACGTAAATGAATTGTAAATTAAGCAAGGAAACGATACGAACATATCTCAAAAAAGTGTTATATTGAGAAGGTAATTGTAAATAAAATAATTTAAAAGTATTGAGTTAATTAATTTACTGTATCTATACTGATATTATAAAGCTGAAGAGTTTGTTTGTTTAAACTTACTTATCTCAGGAACTACTGGACCAATTAGAAAAAATATTTCTGTTTTAGATTTCTTATTTATCGATAAAGAATATACGCTGTACTAAAAACAATAGTAGTGGAGCAGTAAGAAATAATGATTGAACATTTTTTCCTACATAGAGCTTTCCGCTGCGTGCGCTGTGAAAACGGTTAAAGTTTCGCAAAAGTCGTGTATGAGAGTTCTAAAAAAGACAGTGACAGCATGACCACTGTCATATCTTTAAATGCTCACAATAACTTCTTAAATTTATCTAAAATAATGCATTATTTGCGAAGGTGTTTTCATAAACATAGTATTAATCCCTATGCAATAATATGTGTATTTATCACGAGTATTTCATTTGAAACAAATTGCCTTCACAGCATTAAATTTAAATTAATATCTCAGTTCCTCCGAGCACAGGAGGTATCGCAGATATTAGCTCAAAATAACTAAGTACTGGCCACCATCGGTCACCGTCGTTATAAGTTGTAAACAATTATAGGTTTGCTGATGATTCAGATTCATCTGGATTAAAATACCCATGATTTTCTTGGTTTCTGTACGAAAGAGACCGCCGTTGATTTACATCATAATCGATAATAAGAACTTTTGGCGTGGAAACACTATTTGGAACTTACACATAGACATTCACCAACACATATTTACTTCAATATTTTTGTCATACCTCTAAGCCGCCTTTGTGTATCTTGTATATACTATATCTATGGCATGAAAGGTGCGATATTACCTACGTTATATTGAAAGTTGTCTAATTGACGACCCATTTTGTGTTGAAGTTGTGACGTCGACTGCAACACCAAGGGTGCCGGGTTCGATCCCTGGGCAGTACAAACATTTGTGTGCATGAACATATTGTCTGTTTGTAAAGGTCTGGGTGATTTCTATGTATAATATGAATGTATTTACAAAAAAATATATTAGTATGTTTATACGTTGTTTAGTACCCATAAAACAGGCTTCACGCGTAACTTGGGGCTAGATGGCGCTGTGTGCATGTCAGTGGATATTTATTGATTTATTTAATTGTGAATCTTAATGAGATAATTTCTTCATCTATAGGGACTACATTTATTGCAGCAAAGATTAAGGCGGTCTGCTGTGTTGAGGAGACACCTTTATATAAACTATCAGGAAGACAATTTCTATAAATTAGTAAAAAGAATATGAAGTAAAAAGCAGTAAAGAGCGTTCTAAAAAATCCTTAATTAATAAAATAAAAATCAAATAAGCAGCCGTTGAATTACGAACAATGTAGTTTAATTTATCCGGTACGTGTTGTGCAAGGTGATTGAGAAATCTAACGGTAAGGTCACGCAGGTATTTTTTGTCTACTATAACATGATGGAGTTAAAAAAATACGTACTTGAAAAGTCTACAATCAGTCAGAGGAATTTTCCAAATCAATATCTGATAAACAGAGGACCAATATTGTTTATTCGTTTGCTTTTAACACTAGTTAAGAATCCGTTACATACTTACTCTTTACCAATGCTCTTTAAAGTTATATAAAGTGAACATTAGTATTTTTTTATATTAAGAACAGGACGGTCAGGATCACCTGATGGTAAGTGATACGCCTGACCATGACATAGAGCATGTTGGAGACCAACAACTGATAAATATGATCATGATGACAAATTGTAGTAAAATTTTTGTAAAAAATATTATCAATCAGTCATTGACCCCTGCGACGACGGCAATAGCTATAATGTTGTCTAACAAGAATAAGAATAACATACAATAACAACACGGGAAGCATACAATAACAACATACTTGCCTAGTGCTTTATTTATCCAGCATTAGGCAACTTTTATTTATTTATTTATGCTTTATTTATCCAGGTAAATAATAATTAAATTTACTTATTCCTTTTTAATATAAAATATGAATCGACATAGCCAGTACGTAGATGCCACAGAACTAATAATTCTCGTTATTATTAATTCTAGTATACCAAATTCCTATACCAAATGGTAACTACCTGTTTTCATCCAGCTCGCAGTTTCATCTTGTAAAAGGTACTTGATGTCAGTACTCACAACAGGGCAGGGCAGTAATATTTTTTACTATATAAGTGGTTGTATTTCAAAATTAAGAATCAAATTATAAAAAAATAGATAGGTAGTTAACAATCTTATTACAGATAAATCTAATTGCTAAAGCTTTAATTTGAACTCTCAAAAGTGTATTATCAATTTTACTATATTACGGTTAGTCAACCTATAGGTTCTCGCTCTAATTAACAAAGTACCTAAGCCTTAAATTACCTCTCACTAAATCTATAGGTACCTATAAATAAAAAAGCGAAATGCTACACACTCAGGCCCACGATTTCCCCAAAACTATAACACCAACACAAAACTGACACATGAAATTAAGCAGGTGATTCCTTGTAGGTTGGGTGTAGATATAGGTACATCAGCTTAAGACGGATTTTAAGGGACAAAATAGAGGTTGCATGTGTTTGACTTGGAATTAAAGACTGGAGGTGTACTTATAATGTATTTGAAAAATATGCAAACAATTGACTGTACACCCAACGACCAACGAAGTGAACGGCTGCCACTATTACTAGTAGTTTTACATATACATTATTATCTGCACCAACAATTATTCCTAATGTAATACCACAGATAATATACCTATTATATAACAATACGGAATAAGAACCTTAAGTGAAACTGGCTGTGAATAAAAATATTTAAAATCTGATGAGGCCTTATAAATCGACCTGCCAATTCAGGCTATGCGGTAATTAAACCCTATAGGTATTTGCACAAAGCAATCATGGACGAATTGATTCAATATTAACAACCATGCAAAGACGCATAGTTTAAATAAATCAAGGAAATAGTGAAGATAATAGAGTTGAATGCATTTATTGATATTTACCTTTAGTCTGGTTAGCGCATTTAACTAGCAAATCGCTTCCTAGTTCTTGAGGTGTTAGTCATTTCGTAATTGGCTTCGTAGTAGTTTCGACTAGTAGGCTACACGAACTTTGAGTATTTTTGTTATTCTGTATCTTTGGTACAGGTGGTCTTACCATTTTTTATGCTATAGCAGGCAAACGAGCGAACAGCTTATCTGATGGTAAATGACACCGACGCCCATGTACCATTAGGTATAAAATTAGCAACAACAAAATAACCGCTGACGTGAACACCTGAGGATTTGTCGAATGCCGCCCAGCACAACTAAATCCTGTAACTACCGGCCATGTTTGGCCTAAGTCAATATATTGTTCCACAACCTCGATAATGACGCAACCCGATGCATAGCCATGACATGGTCATTCTACATATCTTTGGTCTAGTCCAAATTCATGCAAAGCTCAACCATTGGGTCAATGAACCTTTCATTTAGGTTGTGCAGCTCTTCTGTGGACTCTGCCATGATGACGATATCATGAGCATTAGAATGTAGGGGGGAAATATATTCTTCATAATTCTCCATTGATGTTGACGACTCGTTTAGTCCAGTTCAGGCTCAAGATATCCTCCATTGCGTTTGTAAACAGTCTCGGTTATCATTCCCCTGATCTTAGATTTGACGGTGATTGTCACTGCGTTAGACATCCTATACCTTAATGTATCGCAAGTAGATACCATATCGCTGCAGAGCCTACAGAACAACCCAGGTTTCGATAAAGTCGTAGATATTTATTATTGTAGTCCACAACAACTAAGCTTCATCATCAGCTCATTAAACGTCCCCACCGAGGGGCACGAGCCTACCCGTATAGCTATTCAAACATAACAACGTAACAACTAAGCTATTCAAACATTAATAACATACTTTGATAGAAGTAAAGAAAGAAAGAAAACACTTTTATTTGGAACACAAATCTTAAACATAATACAAACATATACAAAAAGAAATATATGAAAAACAAATAATAATCTTATGATATGTTGGCATATTAACATTATTGTGAACCAAATTGGTTGCCACTCAGCTTTATTGTCATAGCTTAGGGTAGTCGAGATTTTTTTCGTTCTGTGCCTATGGTTTTAAAGTAAGTGGTTTGCTAGTTTAAAGCAAATAACACAAATACCTACCCCTTAAATGCATTGAAAGTGAACTCTTTTAACTCTACTGTTAACTTTTTTAAGGCTTTTATACTGCTTATATCTGATAGGCATTCATGAACCTAGATCTCAAAATAACCCAGCAAGAGATTATAGACCATCTTTAGTACAACAACATCCTTATGTTTCTTCTTCATCATATGTATTGTGAGCATTTCTAACCGTCTAAATACAATAAATAAATAATTAGCCATTAAGCTTCCCGTGGGAAATAAAAGCAGTTGTTCGTGAGAACTTTAATACCTGAATTAAAGAAGATCTAAATCAAAACTATTCCAAACATTAAATTAAGATATGCAACATTCAACTTTCTATTAGCATGAGAAAATAAAACAAGGTACAATAACCACGGGCATAAAGAGAAATGCTTAAAATTTCGAGTATATTACATTACATACCTACACCTTTAAAACACTTTATATATTTCTATATGTTGATTTAGAACTATTATTGAGAACATCAAGTAGGCATATAATATGTTGATATAGAAAACGAGTTTACTAATTAAAAGTTAACTAGTTAAACTAATTCCAACTGTCATAGCTTACCAGTAAAATACTGCATGAGATGTTTGGCTTGTTCTTCTGGTACATCCTTCATTTCCAGAGGGAAATAGTTGTTTTGTGTCGACTCCATTTTTATCGAGACCTTATTTTTCCGATGTGTTTAAGTGTGTCACGACTGCGAATTGTGAAAGCTATGCGTGCGCGCACTCGGTCGACGATCCGTCGCAAGACTGACTCTACAAAACCACTGGCGGCATGATAAACAATAACAAAGCACTCTCAAATTCTCAATAACTTCCTGATTATTCTTAATTTAACTTAATTGTATTTTGTGTGTGCCGTGTGATGACGGCAATTTAGAATACAATTGTCACGACTTCTACTATTGCCAGGGAGGCCGTAAAAGACGGCTTAGGCATAGTAAAATGGGCCAGTCGAACAATCAATAAACATTTGTAATGCTAATAGGAAAGAAATGTGACAATAATAGAGTACAAGTGTAGTTCTTATCTGTATATACTTCTACTTAAAATGACATTTATTTACAACATTACATTATTCGTAACTAAAATATATTACACCCTTAACACTTAAAAATAAAAAAAAATAAAACTAAAAAATATAATTAAAAGAAGTCCCTTTCGGCAAAGTTCCGAAAATACTGGCAGCGTTACCCCTTTGGATTGCCGGACTGATTCTTTGACCAAGGGAGCTGCCAGATCTTCGGTCACCTGTGACGTCGACTAACCTTTTGGAAATCTCTTTGAAAAGCCTCAAAGCACTAGGACCCCACGGACCAAGGGTCTCGACACCGAACGGAACAAAATCATATTCGGAGCCCAGACCCAATAAGTTAACTCTTACATTACCTTGGTCGGTGACCTTGCTATCAAATACTATCATTTAAGTGCAAGGTCTAAATTTAATTAATACAGGACATATCATATACCTAAAGCGGAGGACCGGGATATCTGGCGCAAAATGGGGGAGCAGGTCTCCCCAGCATAACATAGGTCTGTCCAGCAGTGGACTGCGATAGGTTGAAGAGATATCATATTTAAACGTTTAAAAACGACGAGACAAAATCAAGCTCAACTTAGTTTGTTTTCTATAGGTATCAAACTGTACTGTAACTTCCTACCAAAGCAAACCTAGGGTTGCAAAAATATAATTAAAAAATAAATAAATATACAGTTTACTGGGCGGAAAGGTTCTCGATCGGCGTCCGAGTAACGGGAAAAGAAGCGTAGGCCGAACCCCAACCAAGTGAATTGGTGACCTGATTAAGGTGGCGAGAAGTAGATGGATTACAATTACTAGGGATTGGTTTGCGTGGAAATCATAAGTGGAACCCTTTGTTCAGTTGCGGACATTTAAGGCTGAAATGTTGATTATTAAGTTAATTTGACTTAACAAAGTGTATGACAGTAGTTAACTATAATTATACTTGATTGTTAGATGTAGTGCTTCCTTTTCTGTCACATAAAGTTTTTACTTTTTACTTCTTTAACCAACTCTGAGAGGGACTTTAGTATGAGGAACCTTAAACTCACCTATTTTTAGCCTGCAATATTAGTTCATATTATGCTATATTTATATTTTATTATGTGATGTATGTATATGTATGTGTCTTTGCGTTAATATTTTGTTATAGTCGTTACTTTGCTCTTATAAATATGTTAGGCGGTTTGAATATATGTTGTCTTACTGAACTGAATAATAACAAACCCTAAAATAAGGTGAACTTTTAACAACATTTCAACTACATAAATATTTAGAAATTCCTTGTACTTACCCGCCGTGTAAAGAAAATTGGCGTACGCCTGCACGTTAGTTCCTCGCAATTACGCTATTGGAAGTCGTCGTTTTTTGAACTCTCATAGAGTTGGTCTCCGATGTGCCAGATAGTTCATATTCTTAGATTATGATGTCAATAATAACACTAATTAAACACGAAAGTTTTATTGGTGCATTACGATTTATATTATTGCGCTCTACAACTTATATCAGGCTTGCGTCGATGATGTAGGATTTCATGTAACTTGGTAGTTGACATTAGACATGAAGCGTAAATCAACAGATATTATCTTGTACAGGTATGCCTATAGGCATACCTGAAGTAAATATCTCTATGAAGTAATTTTCCTGAAGCAATACTGTTTTCCATGGCGCTAGTTGGGAAATCGCAGGTCGGTGCCGCGCAAGCCTTCGTCGAGCCATTGCTGCGCCTGCGCACACATCTCCGGGGTAAAGTGCCGCCGCCACCCACCTGATTTGCCTACAAATGTTATGAGTAAGAATTATTGCAAAGTAACTTTTCATTGCAGATCGTATCGACAGGTAACCTAGTATAATTTGTTCTCTCTTCTCTTCTTAAGATAGTTCGGGACCGTCATAGGAAAACGACCTATTGGTGTAGTGGTTGAAATGTCGGCTACTACACTAAGGGTTCCGGGTTCGATCCCCGGGCAGTGCAAACATTTGTATGCATGAATATGCCTGTTTCTATTATGTATGTATTCATAAAAAAAATGTTTATCCGTTATTTTGTATCCATATTACATGTGAATGTTAGTAGATATTTATATTTTTTAAATTTTTTTACCTCTTATTTTTAATCTACTATCTACAAATTATGATGATAAACATTGTAGTGTTTTTACTATAATTTACGGTTACGTACTGCCAAATATATATTTGGAAATGCCAATAGTTTTCCATACCTTCTCTCATAAACGGTTTATTTCGGTCACGATAACCTAACTCTGCGGCCATTTCTAAATTGACAGACTTATTGTTCTTGAAGTTCTGGAAGCTGAGGTGGTCGCAAAGTTTCGTCATTTGTTCTTCGGTGACTTCCTTGCCGAGAAAATCTGCGACACGACGAATTGACTTCGGTAAGTCCTGTTAAATCAAATAACATTAAATGCCAATATTAAAAATGCTTTGCTATTGTGTATACTATGCTAACTTTAAAAGATTCATTTTATAATATTCTAAGTAATTTGGACCATTGTAATTGTCTTACTTCAGTTCAAGACTATTTTATTTTATCGTATAATCTTTATCATAATATATCTTTGTTAACCCGGCGTCATTGTTGCCGGGTATCTAATACCCAGCGGATTTTTAACCTAGCTACCTAAATATTATATCTATAACATTAAATATCTACAAAAAATACCACAAATTTGACTATTTTTATTTAAACGTGACTTGCCCAGATTCAAAATTTAGTCAATAAAGTATATACCTTTATCATATCTTCGTAGAATAAGAATAGCATGTTTGGGTGATCTCTCTTTTCCCAAGCCTCAATCATGTGAGGGAGTATGGGGCTCCAATTCACTGAAACATGTTTAAAAATTCATCATCATCAACTCACAAACGTCCCCACCGACGGGTACGAGCCTACCCGTAAAAGGCTGTATAGGCCTTAGTCGTCCACGCGGGCCCAATGCGGAATGACCGACCACACACACAATCTTTGAATCTCTTCGCAGGCGTGCGCAGCTTTTGTGGCGATGTTTTCCCAAACTGTAAGAGCGTTGGATAAACATACATAATTTCGAGAACTCAAAAATATATTGGTACGTGGCGGGATTGGAACCTGCACACTCCATATCAGAACAGTCTACACCAATGATCCACCGACACGCTTTATAAATTTAAGTCGCATTTTTTCCCCTTTTATATTTCTATGAAGGTAATTAATGTTATTATAGAAGATAACTATTAAACTAATGGGATGAATTTACTTTTGACCTGTGTGGCCTGAGCGTTGAATTTACTCTTGGTGTTGAGGTCATGTTCAAAGCCCTCGGGAAGACACATTGTGAAAATTAGATCGCCGTCCTAACATAAGATAAAAAAAGAAAGAGACTGCCTTCTCTATAAGAATGGTTACTGCGGCAATATTAACAATATTTGTTATTTTTTAAACTTTTACTTGAAAACATACAGTGCAGTATTTAGACTTCCGTAGTCAGGGACACACCCCCGTATTCCGACTTTATAGTCCTTCCTTGTATACAGTTCCTTTATATAAGTAAAGATAAAACATTAACATCATGTACCCAGGTATACATTGCAGCATATAATCTACAAAATATAACATTTATTTCATGATTTTGCTAATATAGTTATATAAATACATCTGTGTCTCGTTCGAGATGTTGCGTCTGAGTGGTGTGTATGCGTGGTAATGTACCTATATATGTATGACACTAAATATATAAAATTTATAAATTTAAATTATCTTTACATGCAATTATATTCTGTATATATAAAGGTAGATACGCCATCCATGCCTCAAAAACGAACCGCCGAAGAGAGTACACTTTGTACTGTTTTGTTTAGGTAAATATGTTCGAAATTCGAAATATGTGTATGTGTGTTGTCACTGCATTCGGAACACTTTTTTCGATTGTTTTGAGAGCATATCTCGAATCCATACTTTTGACATCATTGTTAACATGAAACAGAAACGTTAAAAAAACTCTTGTTATATTCAACATACCCATATTCTTCTGAAACAATTCCCATAAGTTTTCCAATTCTCCGTTATAGCCGAGGAATGTGAAAAGCTGGTTGTGGAAGTGGTAAGAGACGACCACATCGCGAGGGTCCCTGGCTACGTAAATCACTTTGCAGGTGTCCAGCAGGGCTGGAGGCAGCAAAGACAGCGGCACGTGTGTTTTGAGGAACCGTGGCGAAGGCAACTGGGCTACTATCTCTGTGCCAGGCTTGGACAAGTTGTCCAGAATTTTCAGTTGTTTCTCGGATCCGTCGCATTTCGCCCTCATCCATTTCTTTACCTTCTCGCCGTTCATGAGCATTGATATTCTAAAATGAAGGGCCAAAAATACATGCTGTAAGTAGAATAGACTGTAAAAGAGGACACTACATATTGATGTTTTTTCAATAGGGGAACTTAAGCCTTTATATTTCATGTAATAATTCTATACTATCGATGTTACTCGTATAACATAAACATAAAAGAGACTTGGTAGTTTTTGAGTCCTAGACAGATAACATTGTATATTAAGATCGATGCAAGCTTACCATAAAAAAACTGTAATATATAATAATAATGATCCACTGACGCTCCCACAACGCCATCTTAAGCGAGGAGCTTGTAATTAGGATACTAAACAACTCATTAACATACTTATATATATATTTTTGTAAATATATACATGTTATACATAGAAACACCCAGACCATTACAAACAGACATGTTCATGCACACAAATGTTTGTACTGCCCGGGGATCGAACCCGGAACCCTTGGTAGCAGTCGATGTCTCGACTATTACACCAAATAACATAGTATTAATAACAATAATATATGAATAACCAAAATTTTCATTTCATACTTCTTTAAACGATTACATAAGCTCACTCTATAAATGGGAAGCGCGATGGCAAAGGCACCGACTTTGATTTCTCGTAATCGAAGTTGTTTGATATCATCCAGACGAGTTCTTGTGTCCACGTTGTGCCTGAAACATTGCGTATTTATGTATGGACGTTGGTAGGTAATCAATATTTTACGGAATTTCGGTACTTTATACAACATTGCTGTCGGTACAAATTAGTTTAAACGCGATTCCTATGTGTTAGTCCACTGCGGGACCTACACCGAAGACTCCTATCACTTCCTAGGTTCTTACCGTGACCCACTACAACGCGCTGGTCAAGTGCATATAAGATATATATTATGTCGTAAATGCATACTTGTGGCCTAGGATGGCCCAATTGGATGGCAAATTTAAACAGATAACCGCAAGTTTAAACATCGCTCGGCCAGCGAGATTCTCTTGAGTCCCGAAAGCTAAGAAACCATTTGTCCATACATTATGCATCAATGTTTAATTAATTTAGTACTAGTGTAATCACCGTTTTCTACTCGACAGTGCCGGCCCACTTAAAACAGATCCTGGATTTCCGAAAATTTCAATATATATATACAGACACGCTAAGCGCTAGGAGCATAAGCTCAATATACTGACATACATAATTAAGAGAACTCTATTTTTTCCTGGACTGTATAAAAGAAGCGTAAATTGCTATACATCATAAAAAATATTCGAGACAGTTACCACTAATCTGTGCTTCATAAGTAATGAGTTACTATAATTATTTGAATACTTCTTATTGTTAGTAAATATCAAGTAAGTTAGAACGCGTGTCCGAAGTCAGAATGGTTCTTTAAAGGTTTGGAGATAAATACTTTCCTAACACTACATTTTCCATTTCCAATGGGGCGCAAAGTTTCTCAAAAGGCGTACACGTAAGTAACGGGGAAAAAAGCGCACGCCGACCCCCAACCAAATGAATCGGAATAGCCGGATGGATGGATATCATCTGTTAGTGACCAATTCACGCGAAAGTCGTTACACGACTACAATTTAGTCATATAATACAAATGGGTTACAAATATTGGGGAGGGACCGAACCAGCAACAAATTGCGACAAGTAAAATTGTTGTAAAGCTCTGTTTTAACACTTATAAGGTAAGTACTAAACTAAGGGAAGCACTAGGTACTTTATCATAGAAAAGAAAAAAAAGTATAAAATGTATTTTTTATAGACCTGTTTTGGGAAAAGAAACGATGAAGGTGTCGTCCGGCCTGAGAGGCATATTGTAGATGTTGGCAGCGTCCACTTTGAAGCCGGCTGTGAAATAATAGCCTTTTGGACCGATGCGTATGAAACCATCTTGAAGGCCTGCAGTTTGAAACCAAAATCAAATTAAAATCTAAGAAAAAATAGTTTTTCTTCGATCATAGCAACTAATCACTAAATAACGGAACAATTGCGGTGTTGACTGGGTTCAAGGATAAATTTGAAAAGCTTTAAAATGTATTACAGCTCATACCTTATACTATCGTTTTGATTTAAATAAAGAACGGAATTTTGGATACAAGTCTTTTATGCCTCTAATTACAAAATTACAAAAAAGGTGTTAAAATGCGTGTTGTATATGCCTTATAAAATGTATGGAATTCAAAGTCGTTTTTACAGATACGACTTACGAGTAAGTAACTTAATTAATTGATCTGTCAGTAAAAAGTTTTAAAAATCCAACACAGGTCTAGTGGTAGTTCAAAGTTATTTTTAGTTTTATTATATTTCAAACCATAAGTATACAAAATGGAAATAAATGAAAAATCTGTATAAATAGTAAATTTATTTACTTACTGCCAGGAAAATACTTAAATGCCTGTTTCGTCTCATCGGGGTCAAGGTCTCTGATTTCGAAAGGGTAATTTTGGGCCATCGTCTGAGCGGCTATATTTTATATATTTTTTTTAACCAAGACACAATCACGACACACTCACGAGCCAACTGTAAGATAGTGCAATTTTTCTTAGATTGTAATTATTTGAATAAGTTTATCAGAAAGTAAAATATGTTCTTATCTCAAGATAAAGTTGTTTCATAATTTCGATGTACGATACGATGGTTTATTTTTGTAAGCGATGTCATATCTGTAACTGTTATATACTAATATATCACTAAATATTGTTTGTCTGACTGTACATCAATCATATTTTCCTGAAAAAATTAATGAGCATCAATGCGATGCTAAAACACCAATGGCATATAAATACATGGATTTAATATTTTTGTACTATGTTTTTATGCAGTACGTACATGCTCATCTTTGTTCCCTCTTTCACCTAATAATACGATTAAACAATAAAAATATATTTATTGAACCAATGACAGGCTCTCAAGAAAATTCATTAAAAACAAAAAATAATAATAAAATACGATGAAGCTAGCTCGTAGATACTACTACTCGTAGTATTGACGAATGGATATGGTTATGGTTACATTTAGATATATTTATTATATTGCAAACTCCCATTTGCATACCACTTCTAATAACTTAGGAAGAAGTCATTATTACTTGTATATTTTAGTCCGTAGCACTGAGGTTTCTTTTCAAAGATCTTGTGTACCTAATCCACACAAGTATGAAATCCACACGGACAAAGTCGCGGGCACCAATTGGTTTATTATACTATAAGAATAGATTGGGTAACTCACCTTATTTTGTGATTTAGTCACTTGATAATGTCTAAACAAGAAGGTTTGATGCAATTGCGCAACTATAGGTATATAGAATCTATGGTACCAGCAAAAAATAGGATTTTACCTACTACTTATTCAATAAGTATTTTTAAGCATTAATCACATAAGTCTTGAAAATGATCACGTGTCCAAACTAAATAAAACAAAACTCCCGGGCCCTTGTTTTATTTAGCCACTACACCCATTCGACACAGAATGAGAAAAAGGTAAGTCCAGTTGAGACAGGTTGAAGTAGGCTTTTTTAGTTCGCGAGAAACTTGAAACTAGGATCCGGACACTCTCCCGGCTTACTTTACAATACTCGTAGCTTCGCCATTTTATTCAAATTTGAACATTTAAATAAATAAAATTCTTCCTTCAAGCCTGATTATTTAACTCATTTTTGCTATGTATGAGTTTAAATATTACTTACATTTTTAAAAGGAACGTTAACAGCAATGCGTATTCGTGGATACTTTGCAACAAAAAGAGCGTGTAGCCCGCATTCGCGATAAGATTAAAAAGTGACCTATTGAATTAAGTTACGTACGAATTACGTACCAATGTATTTTCGAATTTTCGAAAATATATGTACGTTATCCGACGCTCTTACGGTGAAGGAAAACATCGTGAGGAAACCTTCATGCACGCCTGCGAAGAGATTCGAAGGTTGTGTGTGAGTCGTCCAATCCGCATTGGGCCCGCGTGACGACTAAGGCCTAATCACCATACGGGTAGGCTCGTGCCCCGGTGGGGACGTTTAATGAGCTGATGATGATGATGATGATTGAATTAAGTTATTTTTATCATTAGGTTGACATGTATCTAGTTTGTTACTCGGAATACACAATAAATTAATAAATATTCACTGACATTCACACAGCGCCATCAAACCCCAAAAAACTAAGCATTAGCCTGTAATATAGATACTAAACAATTATAAACATACCTATATATATATATATATATATTAAATACACACATATCATACATAGAGAACACCCAGACCCTTTTCGACACGGAATGTAATGTTCATGTACTGATCATGGATCAAATTTCAATCATTATCACCTGGGTCGTCGATATACAATAATATGGAAGTATGTCATATATATCGCTGAACCTATGGCTGTTGAAGTAAACGAGATCTGCAATGGATACAGCGTTTGGCCTTGATCTTGGCTCGCCGGCTTGTTGTTCCGATATTCTGGGAAAGGTGTAGTAGGGCTAGACATAAAAAGTAGGGAATCGCTGACTGGAAATATTAGGAATGGCATAGATCCAGCACCACCCTTCGATAGGTTGAAGAGAAATTATAGATATTTATTACAACAATCTTTATTCGGACGAATAGGTAATTGTCCTAATATATGTACCTATAATTTGTTATAATGTAGGTATATAGGTTATATACATATGTAACTAAATATTGCTCCTAAATTGTTCCCACTAAGACCTAGAGATTTCTTTTAGGTTTCGGTTATAAAAAATCTGTCTTCATTGTTTGAAGAAGATAATAAGTGATCCTAAGAAAGCAGTTAAATTTTATTTGCTTTCTACGTTTAATGTAAACAAGAAACCATTTATCGTAATACTGTGTTCGATGATAATTATAATTTAAAATGTTTATGCGTTAGGTAAGTTATTAGGACAAAAATACTATTATCATTATTCTGATTACTGTCAATACACTTCCGAGTGCACTTTAGTATATCTACTTATGTACCTTTATTATTAAGGTGTCAACAAATAACAAAAGTCAACAAGTTTGTATAAAAATAAAGTTTACTTACAATAAATAATTTACAAAAAATCAATAAGTTAAACATAATGGCATAAAGGCATTCGTATAAATTAACTATAGTAATAAGAGATCAGGAATTAGAGGCGGGTACGACTTCTGGTTGGAGAGGCTTCGAGCGCCAGCGGCACGTGAGCGTGACGGGGTCGCGCTCGCGGTCCGGCCCGCACTGCTCCATGGCGCCCAGCAGCTTGATGTGGTCGGCCGCCGGCGCCTCCGCCTTCTCCTGGGCTTCTCCTCAGTCTGGACCTTGTCTTCTGTCTCCGCCTGCACGTCCGCGCCCACACGCCGCCGACCAGCGATCACCACCTCCACGGCGCGTCCGTCGCCCTCCGCGAACCTCCCTGAGCTCTCGCCGATCTCCACGCGGTACGGCGTGCTCGGCTCCACGAACGCCTCCATTACTTGCACGTCAGCTCGCTCCTGCGCATCCTCGCGCTTAACGCTCTTGAAGAACCCGTCGAAGATTGAGCTAGGTATTCTCTTGGATGGCAGTGCGACGAGTAACACGACGTTTTGCACGTCGGCGCGCACGTTGAGATCGCCGTGCTGGCGCTCGTCGTATGTGACGGGCGAGGCGGCGGCGGCGACCGCACAAAGGATCACCGGCAGTAGCATCGTGCGTGCGCCCGAGTCTCCCTCCGCTCGCTGACTGCGCGATGCCCACTCCGGCGCCGCTTTTACCGACCCGCGCTGGCCGCTCGAATCTGGCACACTGTAACGGTGAACGCGACACACCACGGGTCACACTTAACTTACGGGACCTAATAACATTTATTAACATACAAATTGCAAGAAACACCGAATGCAGTTGGGCGAAATTACCAATATTATTACGTCAACGAACAAAGAAGTTCGGCGTGTCGGATGGCAGTCGGGATCGCAATGAGTATTCCGGTCTGATGCGCTGCGACAGTGACCCCGGGTCGCGGGCTGATAGCCGAGTTTCGTTTAATTGCGTTGTTGCTAGAAATAACTTGGCGAAGTAGGTTCTTCGACGAGTCAATGTAGTCTAAGTAAGAGTTCCGCTGCACTGTGGACCGTTATCTTAATGAAAACCAAGCAATACTAATCTTAGCATTTGGTGCCATTATCTTATTAAAATAAACATTAGATCAGTTTACTTATGAATGTATACAAGAGATGTATATAGGGGTAACTTTATTAGAAAATATTTTTGCCATATGGCATAGGTACCTTTACTAGGCAGTAAGGTAATAATATACAACAAAGTATATAGCAATAAGGTAGGTTCTTTGTAGTAGAGATGTAGAGCAAGAGCTTTACATCTCTACTACAAAGAAGCGGCAATTATGTTTATATTTAGGTAAGTCAATCCACTAGCCTATAACGTAGCAATGAGAACTTACCACAAAACTTGGCTGCCCATAGCCAAGTTTTGTGGTAAGCATATATTGGGTCGTAACCCATCAAGCGGGGCCTATGAGGTTCGGCGGATCACCATAGGGCAGGATACACCACGAGCACGTGAGGTTGGATTAGGTTCCAAAAGATTTAGGCTGCGACGGAACCCATACAAATAAGCTTTTATTTCATAACCAGGCAATGCATATACTTATATGTGAGCTGTTATAGCCAACGAGGTAAAGGCGATTGTAGGTTACTCTCTAAGTCCGTGATTGTTAAAGTTGAAAGCCTAAAACGGTTTCATCATTGAGCTTTTAGATGTGAATAATTTTGGTTTTAATGATTTTTCCATTGGTCAACATATTGGACAGGAGCTAAAAAATATAAAATATATCGGACATGGCGGTTAATGGGAGAGGAATAGGGCAATGGGTACTTTTTTATAGCGAAAAAGCCAAAAAAATCATCTACACCTAATTACATTCGGTCACGGGGCATTTCTCGGTGATTGGGCGAATTAGTCAATTAGTAAAGTAAATAACTTTTTTCGCCTTTTAATACCTTCGCTCAGGATACATTTTTGTAAGGCATTATTTAACTTGTAGGTAATAAAATGTTGCCGTATACATTTCCGTGACATGCCGTATAAGTGTCCTTTAGGTTTCTTATATAAAAAAGAAAGTTACTTAATGAGAAGAACAGTACGGTTTCAGAGGAATTTCCTCCCGCGAACGCT
Source organism: Leucinodes orbonalis (assembly GCA_019425675.1). Classification (NCBI taxonomy): domain Eukaryota; kingdom Metazoa; phylum Arthropoda; class Insecta; order Lepidoptera; family Crambidae; genus Leucinodes; species Leucinodes orbonalis. Next base: position 142,117 of record PQWD01009251.1, read on the forward strand.
CCGATTGTGGAATGAGCTCCCTGTGGAGTTTTTTCCAAGGGATGGATTGAGTCCTTTAAGCGGCGAGGCGGGAGTGATAATCGTGTGTGCTACTACTACTTCAGTAGGTATGTTATGTGCGGACTCTTAAAAAGCGTTTATCTTTGTTATGATTCATGTTATCTACTTATTTGAACATTATTTCTATTAATAATTTGACGTCTCATCATCGCACAATCTGTATTGCTCTTATCGGTATGTTGTTTAAATGACTTGGATTTTAATATTTTGTATGGATTATACAAACTTTAATTACATCAAGAGCATGTTTTGGCAAAATACCTAGACCAAAGAAGCGTAAAATGCATCGTTGCTATAAAAATCGTCGTCTACTTTGTTTACCAAAGTTACCTTAACATTATGCATTTTTCTATCGCAACGGCATTAGCCAGTCCATTCACCTGGAATAGACAATAAAGCGCAGCTCCACGGGCAACCAAGCGAAACATGATCTGTGGAAAAAAAACTGTGGTTGTTAAGATTCTCTCATATCGCCCATATGAGCGACGATGCTATTTCTGTCTCTTCCTCCACAACATCGCAGTACACTGCCGGGCATAAGTCCGTAGGATATTTGGTGCAAAATGGAAGCATGTCACTTACACCAGATATCTCTTTGCTCGACTTTTCTCATCTAACATCCATCAGCGACTTTTTACAAGTCGTCTGCCTCAATGGCCATCGGCTGAAGTGGCAGTGGGCCGGCACTACAACAAAGTTTATCCAAACAGTAAAGTTGAAATAACCTTATTATTATTAGCCGACTTTAAAAAAGGAGGTTCCTAATTTGACCTGTGAGTATGTATCTATGTTTGTGTTTAATAAAAATAGGCTCTGCTTTTTTAAGTCTTTTAGAGAGACTGTTGTTTCGTGGTACAGGAAATTAGCAAACTCTTTGTATGTACCTACCTTAAAAGTGCGTTATGAGCTACCAAAAACAGACAAACGAATAAGTTCATCCTTTAACTTTTTTCGGATTCTATCAATATAGCTTTTTCGTAGCTGATGTAATCACTAAACAATTTTTGGAAGATGCTGTTCACTGGCTATGAGTGCATCTTAATTGCGACATTCCTATTTTAGCTACCTAATTAAAGTCTAGCTGCACCCTCCCCTTCCAATTACCGGATATTGCCATTTAGGTGCGCGGATCGGACGCAATGCGAAAGGCGAGAGGTCCTACCTGTTTGCGTTGATCTTGAATCGATGAACTAGATATGAAACAAGTTTACTTATTCCGGTATCTTTTTCTCCTAATATACGTATGTATTAAGCAGCTATGTGAACAGTTATTCCGTATTATTTGTATGACAAATTAATATATGAATTGTGTCAAAGTAGTTTCCCGACGAGTTGGGCTTGGCATGAATTTGGACAAGACGAAAGTCATGTTCAACAATCGTGTCATGCCACAACCGATATGCGTCGATGGCGTCCGTCTCGAGGTTGTGCAGGAGTATATCTCCTTTTCCGCGTAACGGAAAACGAAGCGTAGGCCGACCCCCAACCAGATGGTCTGATGATCTGGTTAAGGTGGCAGGTAGCAGATGGATGTCAACTGCAAGGGATCGGTCCGCGTGGAAATCATTAGGGGAGGCCTTCGTTCAGCAGTGGACTTTCTAGGTTGTAATGATGATGATGATATCTACCTGGGCCAAACCATCCAACTTGGCCGGCATAACTTCGAGAAGGAGGCTAGTAGGAGGGTTCAGTTGGGCTGGGCGGCATTCGGTAAGCTACGCCATGTCTTAACGTCAACTATTCCGCAATGCTTAAAGACGAAAGTCTTTGAGCAATGCGTCCTACCCGTGCTAACGCAGCTGAGACATGGACACTGACTGCGGGATTGGTTCACAAGTTCAAAGTCACTCAACGCGCAATGGAGCGAGCTATGCTTGGAGTCTCTCTTAGGGATAAGATCAGAAATGATTTAATCCGCAAGAGAACTAAAGTTACCGACATAGCCCGCCGGATCAGCAAGTTGAAGTGGCAGTGGGCTGGTCACGTATGTCGTAGAACCGATGGCCGTTGGAGCAGACGAGTTCTGGAGTGGAGACCGCGTCTTGGCAAGCATAGCGTAGGACGCCCTCCGGCCCGATGGACCGACGACTTGCGGAAGGTCGCTGGTGGGAGCTGGATGAGAAAAGCGGAGGACCGGGATATCTGGCGCAAAATGGGGGAGACCTATGTCCAGCAGTGGACTGCGATAGGTTGAAGAGAGAGAGAGAGTTTCAACTGCTTTCGTCGAGCGTGGCTCGATGGTGTGGACTGTCACCCTCCTACCGGGAGGGCTGAGGTTCAAATCCCGACACGTACCAATGTGTTTACGAATTTTCGGAAAATATATGTACGTTATCCGAAGCTCTTACGGTGAAGGAAAACATCGTGAGGAAACCTGCGCGCACGCCTGCGAAGAAATTCAAGGGTTGTACGTGAAGTCGTCCAACCCGCACTGGGCCCGCGTGGACGACTACTACCCTATACGGGTAGGCTCGTGCCCCTCGGTGGGGACTTTCAATGAGCTGATGATGATGATGATGATATATTATTCAGTAGGTACAGGGTTAGAGATGGAATCCTATTTTTGCACTTATGTCGATTTTACCGCTCTATCAAGTTCTAGATCAAAGACAATGTGGTTTTTATAATGGAAACTAGACCTTAGACGAAACCAACGCGCAAATCTGGATAAAAGCAGATCCTTAACTGCAGTACCCTCGACGAATTCGAGTAGCAATTGGAGTGGAAACTCGGAGTTGCTAAGTTTGCAGGAAGTATTAAACCTTTCAGCGAACATGAGGTCCATTACTATTATGAATAGGGTCTGCAAAGTGAGAGTCTAATCGCAAAAACAATAAATATTTTAATTTTTGGTCAAATTTAGTGCTATTGATGACAGCAGATCGTCTGTGGTTTCAAATCTATAGAGAAAAATGGCGAATAAGTGGGAATCATAAAATATGTTGGCGATTTTCCGGGACGCACAGGGTATGTATTATGTACTGCTTATTACGTACACGCCACTGCTCGTCCTAACTCTCCTTAAACTAAAAGATTTTCTTTTTTATATAAAGAGTGATGATTAGTTCGTTTAGCTGGTGGTAAGTGATATGCCTGACTATGACAGATGCAGTGTTAGCGGAAACTAATAACAATACCTGTCATCATTTTCCGTCAAAAATGCCCTGCGCCTGTCACCCGAGACAACAGATGTTAGGTCTCTTATCTCATTTCACCCGGAAATTTCACTAGCGTTACAAGCCTATGACACATTTCTCTGTGTTTTGGGCTTGAATGATCAAAATACCTTATTAATAATTAATAAAAAGGATAGGATAGTATAGGATTAAATCTTTCTAGGTTTTATAATCTATTATTAAGCGTACGGAGGAGCCTGTCTCTCATAACACAGGGGAACCTTTTATGGGAGCAGTTCTCAATATCTATTGTGAAATTATTGCTAAAATAAATCATTTTTCTTTCTTTTCTTTTCTTTCATTATTTATCTGAAAGATACCGTTTTATATGGTCAGCCTGATTAGTTACTTCTATCTCTTTACCTATTTCTCCCGTCAAAGCAATTAGTCTATTAGAACAATGATATTCTGTATATATAAGGGCAGATACGCCATCCGTGCCTCAAAAACGAACCGCCGAAGAGAGTACAGTTTGTACTGTTTTGTTTTGGTAAATGTGTTCGAAATATGTGTATGTGTGCTGTCACTGAATTCGGAACACTTTTTTCGATTGGCATATCACGAATCCATACTTTTTACACCATTGTATTAGAATAAGTGTTTTTAGTTGAAATAATAGAAATTATTAGATACCTACAGTATATGTAGTGTATACATCTTATTGGCACAAATAAGGTAAAAACTGGGTATAAAGCTTTCGAGATCACGAGGTTATTATTAAATCTCAGGCTCTACAATTATCATCTTCCAATTCTTTGCATTCTGCTTGATTATCAACTTATTTCATAAAATTAAATTAAATTCTGGCTAGTATCTAAATACCTATGCTGGTCTCAATCTATCCAACAAAACCATCGTCATGTATAGCATACATAATATGTGCTACTATTTAATCTAAACTTCTACAATTAAAAGTCAGATACGGATTAGGCGCCGCAGACGCTTAAATCCGTTGCTTGATGTTTTAATTAGGGCCTTACAATACAAAATGGTGCATTCTTCCAAGAAAGTGGAATAGCTCGGTAGCTCATCCCGATAGTTTGTCCTGCAATGTAATTTAAATTTCGGCTGGTCCTAGCTAGTTAAAGTTGGTTTATGTGTTCGGGTACCTGCGGCTAGAGTTTACTAAGCGCTCATCCAAACTTAGTTATTAAAACGTGCCGTGCCCAAACAAGACATTTGTTTGATAAACACTAGTTGTTCTGGTATTATTTGCCTATTACCTTATAACCTTGAAATAAGATTTACCAGATTTACAAATCTTATAGAGTATAGACTTGGTCGGTATTAACTTGTTTACAAGTACACTACTTACGCGAACATAAAATGTGGTCAGTTTCTATGTCATCTTTTTTGCCTGAATGCACCTTCAATATACCTACTATTTATTGGGTTAGATACTTGTTCATTAGAGTCAACGAGATAATTGTAAGAATAATTTTATTAATTACAGGAACATTATCATAGCAAATTATTTAAAGTAATTTTCATCTTATATTCTTTATAAAATGCTGAAGATATCTCACTAAATTATTAAAAATCCTACGAAACCTATAATAGGTAATAAGACCCTATTGACCCAGCTTAAACAGAATTTAATTTACCATTTATGGGATTCTTACTTGCGGTACAACGATGCAAATAATGTATTTCTCGTAAGACGTTATCTCATTTATCTGTGGCAAATTTGCATGACAGGGGACGTATCGTTGATAAAATGAGTATTCCAACTATATATTTATTTAAATATAAGCTCCAAACTTTCTATCTATCTATCTATCTATCAGCTCATTAAACGTCCCCACCGAGGGGCACGAGCCTACCCGTATAGGGTGATTAGGCCTTAGTCGTCCAGTGCGGATTGGACGACTTCACACACAACCTTCGAATCTCTTCGCAGGCGTGCATGGAGGTTTCCTCACGATGTTTTCCTTCACCGTAAGAGCGTCGGATAACGTACATATATTTTTCGAAAATACATTGGTACGTGTCGGGATTTGAACCTCAGCCCTCCCGGTAGGAAGGCGACAGTCCACACCACTGAGCCACCGACGCTCTTAATTATATATAAAAGTAATAAATGTAATTAATAGGTACGAATTTGTTTGGGTACCTACTTCCATATTTGACTAATAATTTTTCTACCAGTGAATATTTTTTCCACATTCTGGTCTACCGATATCTTGTGTGGCACCTAAAAGTTGCGATTTGAGAAAACAAACGACAGCTTAGGGATTTTTCAATAAGAATTATATAATTTTATTTTCAACGAAACAAACTAAATTTACAATCTTACAAATACACTTAACCTAATATTAACATAATAAATGCGTTTATCACTCATGATCACAACTGAATCCATCGAGTTGTGCAAAATTATATATAAACATACCTATATAATTTATATATTTAATAATATATATAAGTATCTCTAGAGGCTTGTCTCTTGCCAGCTCTTGCCATATCAGATTAACATAAAACTAACGTAGGAAACGAAGTTTAGCTGTAATGGGAAATGTTTCTTTTTGATTTTCATTGTCCAGTATTTAATGATGTCTATTCCGCCTCAGGAACGGTAGCAGAATGTGTGCGATCTTGTTTTTCAGTCTGTGAAAAAAAAAATAAGTTAATTTCAAACAGACTTACACGGGCTTAAATAAATATCTAGAAAAATAGGCTCCTCTTTTTGTCAAAATTTCCGATTACACATGATCGAAGGTCAAAAGTCTAAAATTCAAAAAGTATTACTAGGCTGCACGAGATATTATTCAATTTTGCCCTTGAAATATTATCACTTACAACATCTAAAAAATATGAATACACGTGTATCTTGATGACATTATTTAAAAGATGCTAGTGTACTTTAAAAAATCCTATTACTATGATTTTTTTACGTTACCTTTGTGCTTTTTCCTGTTTCCTTGTAGTGGAGTCCTTTTTCTCGCCTTTGTTGTCGGACCCTAGGCTGACGTCGCTGAGCGGCGCTTCCGTCGGCTTGGCGGCTTCGGGCTTAGCGTCCTCGGGCTTGGAGTCGAGGGTCAGCGGCTTGAGCGGCGCGTCGGCGCTGCTCGGCGGCTTCGGCTTGTGCAGCTCGTTGAACTCGTCGAGGTCGAGCAGATCACTGATGTCGATATCAGAGGCAGCCGCCAGCAGGGAATCAGCGGGCGCGACCGCGATCACCACACCGTCGATATTCAGTCGGTAGTTCTCAGTACCATTCTGCCGCTGGTCGTAATGCGCGTCACCGCAGTCGGTAGGCGCAGCCAAGCTCACACCCACCAGCGCCACCACCATCGCCACCTCGCACACCACGCGTTTGTAGTTGACCATACTGGGAGGTGTCTGCAGCCGCACTGAGCCTCGTCCGCGCTCTCGGAGTCCGCTATGTACCCGTTCACAGCTGCATCTTTTATTTATTCGCAGAGATAGCGGTACAACCGCAGCTCCGACTCACCGCACTACTCGCCCCGGCTAAACTGGAATTAACACAACACTGAAATAAATACAACTATTATTTATTATTTCTAATGGATACTTACTTTTATTTCACGAAGGAACACTATGCTGTTTCACAAAAATAAGTGCATGGGGTGCATGCAGTTTCGTCTAAAGTTTTTGTGATTTTAAAGTCATCGAATAATTAACTAAAATATATTGAATATTTTTTTACACAAAAAGCCAAGAAGAAATGATTAATTTAAGGTTTTTAAATTTATTCGTTACAAACACAATTTGTATCGGATATCAAATCAAGGCAATGCAAGCCAAATAAAAATCTTAGTTGCATATTGAGGGCATATTTATAGACTCAATATAGTGTCAAGTATCACAACGAAGTTCCATTAAGGTTTTGTTACGATAACAGTATTGGTTAACGTACTTAACTGTTACACATGGAAAATGCAGTTAAAGTGCCACAACTTAGAGAAACCTTAGTGACCCGTTCGTAGGCAGCTTAGACTTTCATGGCTTGGACTAAACTATCGATAGTTATTCCACGACTTTCACATTAATCATGCTAGGTTTAGTTCTCAGTGAAACATGATCTGCATGGCGGGAGGCCTTCGTCGACTTATAGGCATCCAACATTGTACAAATAGTTATTTATTATGTTGTCACTAGCAACAAAGTTGAAAAGGATAACTAGGGCTGTGTTCCTAATTTTATTTGAGGCACTTTGTGTGTGGCTCGTCTTCTGGAACGAGACTCAAAGTTGATCTTTACTTAAATTGAGTTAGGGATGGTGCTATTTATCGTATAGAGCGCTATCCCTTCCTCACTCTACTTAAGTAAAGATCAACGCTTGAGTCTCGTTCTAGAATACAGGTCTTAGTGTTCCGTTTGGAAATCCGTTCCAATGTTGAACATAAGCTCAAGGAGCGCTAACCATGTCAATCCTATGACCTTATACTAGCCGATTTGTTATGATGAAATGGACATTCTTAACATCCGATTATGTAAGCTTCAGATTGTACCTAACGAAATAACTTTGGTACCTAAATAAACTAAATACTTAAGTATCTCCTATAGGTCTAGCAAACCTCCGAACCGGTGGTAGATTTATTAAAAATTACTTCTTGTCGATTCAAAAGTGACATTTAATGATTTTATTTTTACTAAAACATTTTTGATTTTAAGTGAATCAGTTAAGGAACACTAATAGAAGAATCACCTAATAAAAGCCCAATTGAACTTCAAATGTTCTTCTTTTATTTGTTTTGTATAATAATAAATAAATCTGTATTAATATGTATATAATAATAAATCTGTATTAATGCCAAAAGTTATTAAAGCAAATAAATTTTAACCTGCGGTGTTTAAAAACCAAGCGCATATGGTTTATAAAGTGTATTGTTTCATCTAATAAAAATACCGTGTTGTATAAAAATAAAAAATATTTACTATATTTAAATTACTCTAGGTCCATCCCAAAAGCAGAAAGCTCTTTGCATAATTGTCATGTAAGTTTTTACTAGGGGACGGTCTTACGGTATCTTTTGCTATAGGGTTTACTACTTACCTACTTATACATGTCTTATATTTTATTAATACGATTTTTATAGGTATTCTTATTTCAACTATGATTCAAAATTAAAGCTACGTTAACCTTCTTTGACGATTTGATAATGACTTACAGGCGTGTACCTACTTAATGTTGGTGTGAACTTTTAACCTGGCCAAGTGCGTGTTAATAGCTTAAATTTCGTCATTTGCTTATTTCAAGAAAATGACAAATGTTTTCATAAGCACTTTATTTATTTGAACAATCCGTTAGTCACGGGCATGGGCATAAACTTCACACTTGGCAGGCGGGTAACAGTGGTTCCCACTTATAGGGTTTCAGATATATATGTCACTATGGAAGGTTGTATGAGTGAGCGCTTCGATATGTTCTTTGATTAATATTTTGTACCTAAGCCGTCTTTTACGGCAGCATAGTTTTGGGTATCCTAGTAATACTAGATTGCCAACCCCTAAGTCGAGGCGTCCCACTCTGGGAGACCCTTAGGCTAGTTGCATAATTTTTTGGGCTAATAGCCATCTGCGGTCGCCACTTGTCTTGTCCGGTGAAGCTGTAAAGGCCACTTGCGATAAGCCATTCAAAAACAGAAAAGGTGAGGCTTATCTGCCGTCACTAAACGGCACACGACGTAAGGCTAGTCGGCTGTCTATTATCTATTATGTCTATGTTCGACAGAATTCGTAAAATTGTAACTGCATTCGCTGTGCCAGCCCTAGAATAGTACAGTTGGTGCCAAACAACCTGTCGGGAGATGTGCGCTTTCGCCTAACTGTAACTGTGACGGCGAACGGTACGCTTACTTTTCGTTTTATTTGCCCTTATCTACTGATTACGGGTATATTGTTCCCTTTGTCAGTAGTAAGGTTTTATAAGTAGGAATATATATGTTCAATAATAATGTTTTGTTTCAATGTGATGATTGGATGAGCTTGAAAATTTTAAAGCACTTGAATTAAAGGTACTATTTAAAATAGTTAAAATACAGTTACTTAAATGTCAAGGTTTCTATTTACGCTTAAGACATTATGTGGCACTTTTCTAATAAAGTGAACGGGACGGTCAGTTCGCTCACCTTGTGGTAAGTGATACACCTGACTATGACAGAAGCAGTGTTGAAGGAAATTAATAACAGTACGTTGTCATTATTTTTCCGTCTACACTGCTCTGAGCCCGTCACCCGACAGATGTAAGGTCTTTTATACCCGGTAATTTTGGTGAAGACAAAGCCAGGAGACGTGGGTCCGATCTACCCAGAACAAAGGTTAAGGGCCATCGGGCAAATGGCAAACGCAAACTAGGTGGTAGACTCGATACTGAGTCGTTTAGGTAGGTACCACCGCAGTGCCCGATATCGTCCCGTGAAACAGGAATGTTTGCGCTTTTATGTTTTGGGATAAAGGTACTGTAGCTAGTGAAATTACCGGGTCAAGAGACTAACATCTGTTCTCTGGTGTCGGGCGCAGTGTGGCATTGACGAAGAGTAATAACTGCCTATCAGTTGTTGGCTGTCATGGTCAGGCGTATCACTATCAGGTGAGCGTCCTAACCGTCATGTACACTAATAACATAAAAAGATGGCTCGCAGGCAGGCTTGGAATGTACCCAAGGAGCGTAACTCCATTTCACTGTTTTTGTTAAGTGTTGGCTTATGTGGTGTTGGAGTGCCGATGAGCTAGTTTATGCTAATGGTGAGCAAGTAGGTACAGGAAGGCAACGGGACCGCGCGTCCACTCACCTTTCTAAAGCGCCCGCCGGACCAGTCCGAGATGTGCCCTAATTTGGAACAGGTCTTGTACTCGTCCTCTCAATAGGTTGTTATCTACTGCAAGATTTAATTGCTTTATAATTATATTAAATGTTAATCCAGTGGGTGTTATGGTTGATATTTATGTTAGGTACCGCACTAGGGGTTGAATCCGTTATGCTGCACACTAACGAGAAATGCCATTATTTATTGCAACAATGGGCATTTATTTTAGGTGTATCCACTACGTAACACGTAACGCAATAATTTGGCTTTTTTATGTTATTAAGTGTACAGGACGGTCAAGACACTCACCTGATGGTAAGTGATACGCCTGACAATGACAGAGCGGCTTTAAAAGAGACCAACAACTGATAGATAATTATTATTCTCTCTGAGCAATGAGTAAATTGCCAAACTTTTAAAATGACGAATTAGAAGAATATATAAGGAGAGGGGATTTAAGGCCACACCGGCTACCTCATTCACTTGGCGAATAACAATTAGACGTGAGCTGTCCTATGTTAAGTGGCAGCAGTCGCCTATTGCATTCTAGTTTCAGTTGCTACCTTATAATGTAAAGATGTCAGTCTCAGTATTTAGTAATTTCGTTACGTTTCTTATTCTTCGATAGGTAACAGAAAAACATGAATAATAATACTAAGGCAGCCTTGAATACGTGCGTGTTTTCCTAGGACAGCGCCATCTAGGCCCAAACTAAGCATTAGCCAGTTATATGGATACTAAAACTGATAAAGATACTTATATTACTTTTTTTGTAAATACATACATGTATGAAAACACCTAGACCATACAAACAGACATGCCATGCACACAATTGTAGGTCCCTACGGCCCGGGAATCGAAGCCGGAACCCTTGGTGTAATAGCCAATATCTCAACCATTACACCAGATGGGTCGTTAAAGTTCGGCATGTTCGAATAATACACGACTCAACTTAAAACTTATAAAACTGGCGATAAAACCACTTTAAGGACTTTCAGCTTGTCCCTACGATCGATAAACGACTACTCGGCACCCCGGATCAACAGCAATTGACAGACAATAAAAATATTATTATCAGAGGTGACTGACATGGCAGCCATTGTTTCTTTTTTTGGCAGCAAATGGTTTACACTTCTGTGTTTCGGGATGAGGTACAGTGCAGCTTATACCCGGTTTATGAGACATAACATCCGTTGTCTCGGGTCGGGCGCAGTGCGCATTGATGGAGAATAATTACTGTCTATTAGTTGTTGAGCCTTCAATGCTGTCTGTCATGGTCAGGCGTATCACTTACCATCGGTGAAAGTCCTGACTGTACTCTACACTTAGTATATTTATGTTATCTGTGGTTATATATAAAAATTGTGACTCTTTAAAGGGGATATGGTTTATGATATTAAATATACGAAAGAAAGGGTCGTTTTCACTAGTTATATTTATTATTAGGTATTTATAGGAAAGCTGGCTGCAATTGAAACGCAACAATACTCGTAAATATATTTATTCTTTTCAATATTTAAAATACACTGCAATTTCTTACAACTAAATAATCCGGTCCATTTTCGTGAACCTAACTTGGTGCTTTCACTGACTTAATAACACGCATAGCTAATATCAAACAATATCATAATTATTAGGAAGACAAAATATGTGCTAAAATTATAATACTCTTACATAGATATCAGTCAAGTGTCGCTGTACTTAATTAAAAAACAAAAAGATTTAAGGCACTCCTAACATATCAAACTATTGTAGATTTCATTATACTTCAAGACACATTTAACATTAGTTTGTAGAACAATTTAAAAGAGAAATCACATAACTATCAAAGGCACTGTGGAAGACACATCATTTCCTCTCTCATCTTCATATAACAAAATATTTGCAACTTTATTAAAATTTTCACAACTATTCTCATTTAATATCCTAAAAAAACAATATTTTATTAACTTTGTTACAAATTAAACAAATAACTCCTACTCTTTACGCAGATGCTTTAAGAAGTAGCTTAGAGATTAAACATTCAATAGAAAACGGGTAACAGCTCCCATACATATCTATCTCAAATCCACCTACCAAGTGTGGGGATTATGAAAAAACCTCTTCAGTATCGTAGAGTTGGTCTTTACTCTAGCAATGGATTATAAGCATCTTCGAATGTTATAGACACAACTGTGTTTCTGCTCAATCATGCAGGAGCGATGAGTTATAGTACAGACTCTTATAGATGTCGCTCGAGCGATCGTCTCAAGCCACGCCCAAATAACATTCAGCCAAAAAATGGAGTACGCACCTACGGATTATTGCTAACAAAATATTCGATATCATCATCAGCTCATTAAACGTCCCCACCGAGGGGCACGAGGCTACCCGTAAAGGGTGTATAGGCCTAAGTTGTCCACGCGGGCCCAGCGTGGGTTGGCCGACTTCACGCACAACCTTTGAATTCCTTCGCAGGCGTGCGCAGGTTTCCTCACGATATTTTCCTTCACCGTTAGAGCGTCGGATAACGCACATATAATTTTCGAAATTTCGAAATCACATTGGTATATGGTGAGATTTGTACCTGCGCCAGTCCACACCATTGAGCCAACGACGCTCATTTCGATATGAACAAACTTAAATACTCTCCGCTCCGCATGTCGAAATGTTCTAGTAACACACAATGATGTAAAAAGTATAGATGCGTAACATGCTCACACAACTTATAAGCTCACTTCCGAATGCAGCGACAGCACACATACATATTTATTTCGAATGAGCGTACATAGCCCGCCGAATCAGCAAGTTGAAGTGGCAGTGGGCCGGTCACGTATGTCGCAGAACCGATGACCGTTGGAGCAGACGAGTTCTGGAGTGGAGACCGCGTCTCGGCAATAGGTTGAATAGGAGCGTACATTTGCCTACAAAGTATTTTTTTGGCGGTTGTTTTTGAGGCACAGATGGCGTATCTACCTTTATTTATACAGAATATCATTGGTAACACAGTCGGAATATTCAGTAGCGATGACTTGTAGTACCGACTCGTACATGTGCCGCTGGCGTGTTCGCCACAATGCAACATCCAGATACTTTTGCACCGCGGCCGCGCAATCACCAGAGTTACCGCATAGATCACGTGACGCGTTGCACAGGGTCACTGCTTGACGCCAAATGCGCGTGCTTACTGTAATAGTTTATAAACTTCATTGTACAGAATATTTTGAAGACCCATTCGGTGTAGCAGTTAAGATGTCGCTACACCAAGGGTTCGATCCCCGGGCAGTACAAACATTTGTGTGCATGAACATGTCTGTTTGTTTTCTATTTATAATATGTATGTATTTACAAAAAAAATATATAAGTATGTTTATCCGATGTTGAGTACCCATAATACAGGCTTCACGCTTACTTTGGGGCTAGATGGCGCTGTGTGAATCTCTCAAAATTGGGGAGACCTAACAAAGAGACCCACATCTTTGTCTCGGGTGACGGGCGCAGGGCGGCAATAACTATCTATCAGTTGTTAGGAAGAAATATCAACCAAAAAAATATCCGAGCCGCTTGACACATACGCTGATACATGCTATATTTGTGATATAAAATTATTCATTAAAATTTGGACCGTCATTAAAACGGTGCAAAATCAAAAGCACGAGCATACTACAATGTCATTATGACAAGTAGCGAGCGACGTGATTATAAATGAAAATTTTGCCCAACTGACGGACGGACAGAATTTTGCCGCGGACACTTTTTGAGTGAGATTGTGCGTCTCAGTTTTTATCTAAGGTCCCGGGCTTTTTATGGCATTAAGTGAACGGGACGGTCAGATCGCTTACCTTGTGCCAATTGATACACCTGACCATGACATATACAGTGTTGAATGATAAAAACATTAGAAAGCCATTACTTTTCGTGTACTACCTGCGCCCATCACCCGAGATGACAGATGCCTCAAGGCTTATCGCAATCTCTTAAAACAGTATTACAATATAACTTCGCCTATTCTGGTACAAAAATGCTGACGTATCGTTATACTGACAAATTTTAAGAGATAGCGATAACCCTCCTGGTCACTTATACCCGGTAATTTTACTAGCTACAGTTACCTTCCCGAAACAAAGAAGTTCAAAGAACAGGGTGCATTGGACATCGTAGCACAGAGGTGTGATCTTGTTTACATATTTTATTTATATTTCTCTATTTTATTTAACATATTCTGTTTTGTTCTGTTTGTGTTGCAATGTCAAAAATAATAAATTATTTCTTTCTATCTTCTTCTTCTAAATAGGAATTTTAGGGTACGATATCTGGCACTACTTTGGTACCTACCTAGACGACTCAGTATCGATTCTACCACCAAGTACAGATTGTTTAGTGAAATTACTGCAAAGTGCTAAATAATACTAACAGAAGTGGTGCATGTCCGCGTCGCATTGCTCCGCCAGGCGAGAGAAAGGCACAGCATCAGGTAGCGGCGGGGAACTCACGCCTCGTACTAAAGGCCCCGACTTTATTGACTTTACCACTACGCCCGCCACCTCTGCCTCTAGACGCTGCAACAAACAATTATCAGCCTTATTAACCCGTAGTCCACTACGCTTTCAAATGCAAAAAAGAAATACTAACATTATTATAATAAATAACATAAAATTAAAAAAAAGAAAAATTAATTAAAATTTAAAATACATTAAAAAAAAGTACAAAATAAAATTTAAATCAATAAAGTTGCCAAATGGATACCTCAGCATAAGCTTTCCTTTACAACTATTTCAAGCTTTTTCATCATCAGTCCCACCGAGGGGCACGAGACAGGGTGTATATGCATTAGTCGTCCACGCGGGCCCAGTGCCGATCGACCGGCTTCACGCACAATCTTTAAATCTATTTGCAGGTTTCCTAATTATGTTTTACTTCACCGTAAGAGCACTGAATAAATGTTCATGTAATTTCAAAAATACATTGGTACATGGCGGGATTTGAACCTGCACCCTACAGATCGGAAGGCAACAGTACACACCAATGAACCACCGATAACAAAAAAATAATATTATGAAAATATTGTTAGTTACCGAAACCTTTATCGTGTATTTGGCAACGATAACAAGCCATGCGTCTAAGTTTCTAGGAGCGCGTAAAAGTGCGAAGGACAATGCAGCTGAGGATATCACTTACTTTATTATCTATGATACCAGGTTGTTTCTTCGTGTCATCTCGTATCACGTGTAACTTGTAAGCAGTCGGGACGTGCTGTAACAGAAAATTATCCCAACAATAAGCAATAAATAAATACAAAAATAACAATTTTGTTTTTTTAATAACATCCACTGACATTCACACAGCGCCATCTAGCCCCATATTAAGTGAGAAACTTGTAGTTAGGGTAGTAAACAACTGATACACATGCTTGTATATTTATTTCTTTTATAAATACATACATATTATGCATAGAAACACCCAGACTATTACAGACAGCTCATGCACACAAATGTTTTATATGCCCGGTAATGAACCCAGAATCCTTGGTGTAGTAGCCAATGTCTCAACTATTACACCACATGGATTAAGAGAGCTATGTATGGTTACCACAAAACCATTTAACAGACACAACCTATTACACCCCACTAACCATTCTATTATTTTCATAAACATTTAACAACATACCCACTACAAGTTAGCTGTGTGATTTTAATTAGAACATCTCAAGACAAGGTTCATTGAAGGAAGCCAATTTCATGCAGTAAAAAAGGTATATTTGACTCTAGTACCTTAGTATCAGCGAGCATCAGAATTTTATGCACATGAGTCTGATCAGTGGTGTCAGGCGACAGCCTGTTGAGGCAGTCTGGATACATCTCTGCCAACACTATACTGCCTTCGCCGCCAAGCACGATTTTCTCCTGCGCCCTGGCCGCTAGCTCATCCAGCTTATCGTATATAATACCGCCCACACGAATCTTCATGCCTATAAATATGCATTCAATGTATTAGTGTTAATTCTGATTTATATAAGTCATTTATTTTTTATGACAGACTTGATTTAATGGTTGATTACTGAACCATTTTACCCATCAACATCATAACAGAGCCTTTTTACCCATCAACATCATAACAGCCTAATAATGTCCACTGCTGAATGAAGGCCTCCCCTAATGATTTCCACACGGGCAAATCCCTAGCAGTTGACATCCATCTGCTACTTGCCACCTTAACCAGGTCATCCATGAGGTTTACCCATCTGCCATATTTCCAATTTATATAATAATAAATTGTGTTTATTGCTGTCCACAAAAATACACACAAATCACATTTGTACAAATAATGCAGTAACAAGATCAACAACAGGAAGCAGCTCAGCTTATGCTCACCTGCGACCAGGATCTCAAACACGCTGATTTACAGCCACTCCCTTATATATCTGATAGAAGACAATTTTTTGTGATTTTTTTTTGTACCCTACGTGTAACTTCTGGGTTTCTAAACTTAGTATTAATAGAAAACAAAGTTTATTGACTCTACTCACCATATGATATAGGACAGCATGAAAACATAATATATATATTAGAGCAGAACTACAAATTATTGGAAAATCATATTTTGTCATACAATTGAAAGTAGCATTAAAACATTTTGACATCAATAAAAAACACCTTAGTGTGAAAGCTAAAACATGGCTGGAGTGAACAGAAGGCCGCCATGGCCTATGCACAATGGTTTACTTCATGGACTAAGTGTGGAAACCAAACCCCATAACATAGAAAAAGAAGCTAAAACATACCAAAATGCTCACAAGCTTCCGCACAGTCTACATCTTCAGACCATGCTAACATCATTTGCAGTGCTTGCAACAATGAACATTGTAATCTCATGAAGAACGAGCCAGATCTAATTGGCTGCTTCTTTCCACAGCCCATGCAACACCACTGCACCCTGGAATCGATAATATTTTATTAGGAAAACATAAAAACTAGACTCCTTAATTCATTATTATCTGCTTAATTGATAACCAAGCATATACAATAGATTCATTTATTGTGTCTTGTGAGTTTACCCCGTGCTATGTTATTACTAGAATGCACATAGACAATTGATTCATCTATTGTTTGTTGTGATTTTCCACGCATGCTACACACAACCACTTATATATTTATGTTTTATTTTAACA
Source organism: Leucinodes orbonalis (assembly GCA_019425675.1). Classification (NCBI taxonomy): domain Eukaryota; kingdom Metazoa; phylum Arthropoda; class Insecta; order Lepidoptera; family Crambidae; genus Leucinodes; species Leucinodes orbonalis. The sequence continues at coordinate 159,273 of PQWD01009251.1, forward strand.
GCCCATAACAGTCTAATGACCACTTGATCTATAACCATGGGTAAAAAGAGATTCATTTGTCTTATGAATTTACACTTGTGCTACATTTGAAGGGCTATACTAGGGTCTACTCGAAAAGAAAGAAAGAAGAAAGTTTGTCATAATTTCCATGGCAGGTGGGTTGAAGGTAGCAGTTTATTAAGAGTGCTGCTATTTCTTATTCCTATTCAACCTATCGCAGTCCACTGCTGGTAATAGGTCTCCCCCATTTTGCATCAGATATCCCTTTTTTCTTATTTGCATCAAAGAAATATATTGTTATAGAAAGGTCTTAAATCTTTGTATACCTGTCAATGACCCTTGCAGCTTTACACTCATTTTTGCAATTTGGCTTACTTGTAGGACAGTCAATAGATGTTGGCAACAAACCAAAACTTTGTAATCTTTCCACAATTTGACTTTCTAAACTTTTTTCACCAGAGTAATATGTCAGTTCCATGTACAGTTTCAAATTTCTGTAAGGAAAAAGACTGAATTAAGTAATATTTAAATTTTAAGTTATTTATGCAATAAAATAAAAAACGATTTCGTACCTAGGACTAGTGAGGAAGGGGACATCTTCTTTGATATTAGGTTTTGTGTTACTATCACGAGTAGTGGAATCCGCTTCCATTTTCAGAAAACAAGAATTATTGGATGAATATCAATGTGTTATATTTTTTTTGAATTACTTTACTATCATTGAATTCAATTAATATCCTGACAAAGCTACATTAAGTGAGAGTTGAAAATAGAAGCAGCATATAAAAAGGTTACATTTTAATAATTCAAATGTTTAACTAATGAAATATTAGTTGAAGTTAGAAACTAAATAATTAAAACAAAAAATTATGATGTTTTTAAAATAAAATAAACGAATTTGACATATTTCACATATTTGTGACTTAGTGACATTTGTTTGACATAGGGACGCTTTGACAGGGTTTTTTTTATATTGCAAAGAGAAGGACACATTAAATCTCAAATGTTATAATAATAGTTAGTTATGGTTCCTAGTAATAATATAATATTCTATTTGAAAAGTTGACATGTTCCGGTATTTAATATTCCTCGTCCATAAATTTAATTATTTTATGACATCTAAATTGTAAATGTAATAAAATCTGTATTTTTATTATGATCTGTCATAATTCTGTTTATTTGTTTTTTTTTTGTGTGTAATTTTTCAATTTGTGTTCCATGTTCATTGAAAATAAATTTATTATTATTATTTGTTACCGATCTCGATACTATTGCACTTAACTAAGCTATCGATAGGCCTAGCGATAGCTTCTCAACTATTGATAGCCAACCATAGAGTATATTATTTAATGTTTATAGTCAACTGTCGAGTGGTAACACTTGCTGTCACTTTTTTGATTTGACAACGAGTAATAATTATACGGTTGGCGTGGTTGTGTACCGAGTACATTGCGTACATAATAATTTGTGTTTATTTAATAAATTAATTTTATAAATGTTAAATCGGTGTTATATTTGAGGACTGTAGTGAATTATTGGTTTCACAGTTTTTCCACGGAGAAGTCTAACAGGTTTGTACCATTAGATTCAATAGTTCCTATGAAACCGGTCGATTTTTGTACCATTTCAATAGTATTAATGTTTGTTTGTGTTTTTTATCTATGAGGTAAATAAATAAAGCTTAAACAATATACTTGTTTTAACAATGTAAAACGTTACTATTATGTTCACCATTACCTCACGGCCTGATGTTCATAATTTCTTAAAAATGTTAAATTTTAGTACGTGAAACCTACAACTTGTATTACAAGATTTTGTGAATAAACAAATTCATTATTGTATATTTTAATCTTTATTCATGCGTGTGACTTTCTTGGGATATGTGGTACTGTTGTTAACTTTATTTGGATAAATTAAAATAACATTAAATTTTATTGAGTTGTAACAATCATTTGCCACATGTTTTTTATACCATGAAGTCTATGAGCATAGGTTGTAGCTATTTAAAATTTCACTATGTTCAAATCTATGTATTCAATACATATAAAAACAGACTATTTGTTTCAGTTTAATTGATAAAGACAAAAATAAATGAAAAAATATAAGCTAACGATAAAACAAAATAACTTGTTGTGATAGGAATGTCATGTCAAAAGTAATAATCACTACATACTAAAACTAGGCTCTATTGTGATTATAAAGCTATTTACTATTTAAATGAATTGTTTATTGCTTTTCCACAATCAGGCTCAAAGTTTTTTAAAAATCTTTGTTAAAGGTAATGTTTCCTTGCAAGAACTAAATGCTTTTTAATTATTGAAATAGCAAAGATAAAATCTTTTGATTTTTAAAAGCAATTTGAAACTTTCTTATATATTTGTGATGCCATGCTAAAGAAGCTATTTTGAAAAAGTGTTTACATTGTTGTGCACATATTCTATTTTGATGTATGACTTCATTTTGAATTAATGCTGATTCAGCAAAACATACTAAGAAGAAAGCAATTATAATTTGATTTGTTTAAAAAATGGGTTAGAAGAAATAGAGGAGTCCCATCAGTATCAATTAATATTAAAAATAATATGAATCACAACTTATTTTCTTTTAATCTTGTGTACACTCAAAACTTGGAATAGCACAATTTTTCATAGTCTTTTACTTTATATCCAATGTCCAATGATGCTGAGTTTGTTATAATTAAAGACATTTTTTCTGTTAGTGCTATTGCAATGGTATTGCAAACTTGTTTGTGGTCCAATAAAAAAACAAAAAAAATGGTAATTTAACTCATACAATCTATTTTTTAATATTAATTATTTTAAATATTCAAAGGTGACATGAAGTTGAAGAAAGAGATAAATGGTTAATTTCTTCCCAAAAATGTTTGAAGAACACAAGTATAGAAAACCCAGACTTCATTGAATTTGGATTAAAACATTTTGAATTCATATGTCTTTATCCTACTCCTAACAACAAAAAAAGTAATTTCAGCCAATTTTATGTGTATGATTAACATAACACATTTTTCATAAGCTTTTATTTCTTTACCCACTGAATTCATACAGGCTGTTACTCTAAACTCAATGTAGAGAAATAATTGGAAGCATTGTGTTTAGTTAAGAGAACTGGCCTTAATTAGTATTGTAGAAAGTTTTGCTGAACTATTAATAATTGGACTATATGAAATGAAATGAAAAGTATTCAGTTTAGGTCTTTACAAAACACTTATGAATGTCAAATTAAGCTACCACTGGTTCTAGTTTTCCACTGAGAAGAAACCAGCAAGAAACTCAGTAGTTACTCTTTCAAAAATATTTTGTTTAGTACAGAATCATTTGTAATCTAAATAATTAAAGATAGAGAGATTATAGATGGTTGACCTCGAAAATCATCTATACTGTCAATAGTATTGATACTATTGATAGCTTAGTTTAGCACAATAGTATTTATACACTGCAATAGTATCGGTAGTAGTCGCTTAGTTTACTAAGCTATCGATACTACCAATTTGCCGATCGATGTTATTGCTTTTGTCCAACTATCGGTGGACTATCAATAGTCGACTATCATGAGGCTGAAACTGGCAGAAAATTCTAACAGAAAAAACGCAATGACCAAGGACGTAAAAGTACTTGGTCCCTGTTTTCAATAGAATATGTTCAAAAATATTTGAATGTTGCAGTCAAAGGTCATGAATGAAAACAGCCTTTTTTGGTACCAAGTCTTATACTGCTATAATTTTCTGCCAGTTTCAGCCTCATGTCGACTATCGAGCAGCAACACTGATTGTAGGTAAAGTATTATAAAAAAACATGATATAGTTTGTTTTATTTCCGCATGCATGATTAGGCAATAGTGGTGAGGTAATGACGCAACAAGCACATTCTGGCCGGCAAAAAAAAAGTATTTCGTCCGTAACGGTCGCGCTGAAATTTGAAATGAAGCGATGCTAATAACTCGTGCGTATTGAAGGCTTAGGCGAATTTAGAACGTGGAATGTGGAAACATAAATAAGTCTTTATTTTGTCACGTATTTTTGTTGATAAGTTATATCTTAACGTGCATATATTGTTTTTACTTGGTATGCTTGGAACTATTATTATATAGTATGGTATATAATAATATTTCCAAGAGCTACGGTTTTAGCAAATGTATGGTATGATTTATTTTCATCATCATCATCATTACAACCTAGAAAGTCCACTGCTGAACGAAGGCCTCCCCTAATGATTTCCACGCGGACCGATCCCTTGCAGTTGACATCCATCTGCTACCTGCCACCTTAACCAGATCATCAGACCATCTGGTTGGGGGTCGGCCTACGCTTCGTTTTCCGTTACGCGGACGCCACTCGAGAACCTTTCCGCCCCATCGGCCATCGGTTCTACGCACTATGTGCCCTGCCCACTGCCACTTCAACTTGCTTATCCTGTGGACTATGTCGGTCACTCTAGTTCTCCTACGGATATCCGTGTTCCGGATCTTATCGCGTAGGGAAACACCTAACATAGCCCTTTCCATAGCACGTTGAGCAACTTTAAGCCTATTTAAGAGGCCCTTAGTAAGCGACCACGTTTCACTTCCGTATGTAATAACCGGCAACACACACTGGTCAAGACTTCGTCTTCAGACACTGAGGTATTTTGGACGAAAAGATCTCCTTAACTTCCCGAACGCTGCCCATCCTAATTGGATTCGACGCGAAACCTCCTGCTCGAAGTTGGACCTACCCATTTGAACTACTTCCCAGGTACACATATTCGTCTACAACTTCGAGTTCAGAACTTCCAACTGATATTGGTATGGGACAACATGGATATTAGACATGACTTTCGTCTTGTCCATGTTCATTTTAAGACCCACCTGTTGCGAAGCTCTGTTAGGGTATTGAGCATAGTACCTAAATCCTCCATGGATTCTGCCATGATACTATATCATCGGCAAATCGAAGATGAGTGATGTACTCGCCATTGACGTTGATGCCAAGTCCTTTCCAATCGAGCAGCTTAAACATATCTTCCAATGCAACTGTGAACAGTTTCGGAGATATAACGTCTCCCTGTCTCACTCCTCGGTGCAATTGGATAGGTTGTGTAAGCTCTTCATGTACTCGGACTGACATAGTGGCTCTCGTACAAATTCTCAATACTTCGATATAGCGGTAATCGATATGGCACCGTTGGAGGGCTGAAGCAGCCCAAGTCTCGATCGAATCAAAGGCTTTCTCATAGTCCACAAACGCCAAGCATAATGGCCGGTTATACTCTCCGTCTTCTGTATAACCTGCCGCAGCGTATGTATGTGGTCTATGGTGCTGAAGCCTTTGCGGAACCCGGCTTGTTCGGGAGGCTGGAAGTCGTCAAACCTACTAGCGAGACGGTTCGTGATGACTCTAGAAAACAGCTTGTAAATGTGACTCAATAGCGTGATGGGTCTATAATTCTTCAACAAGGTTTTGTCGCCTTTTTTGAAGAAAAGCACCACCACGCCATTGCTCCACACTTTAGGCGTCATACCATCACGGATTAAGCACGGGCGTGCCACCTGCTTTCAAAAGCTCTGCGGTAATTCCGTCCTCCCCGGGAGCTTTATTACTCTTGAGCTGTTTCAGAGCCATCCTAATCTCGCACAAAGTGACCTCCGGGATATCCTCAGATAGGTGACGGGTTAACTTAGCTCTCGGGTCTTCGGCTAAGTTTGAAGCGGGAATCTGTGTAGCGGTATATAACTCGCTGTAGAACTTCTCAATCTCCCTCAAAATCTCTGGTTTGGATGAGACTACATTTCCGCCGTTGGTCTTCAAACTAATCAGCTGGCTTTGCCCAATAGACATGTTCCTCGCAAACACCTTCGAACCTCTGTTCTGTTCTATTGCCTCTTTAATACACTTTGTATTAAAGTGACGAACATCGCGTCGCAAGGAACTGGATATACGTCTATTGAGCTGCCGGTATTGTGACGCATCGTCTGAAGACTGCAGCTTCATCTGTCGTCTTGTCGCCATGAGATCGAGAGTCTGTTGAGATAGTTTATTGGGTCTTAATTTGCGTTGTCCCTTGCAAAACTTAGACCCAACTGATTGCAGAGTTTCCACTAACCCGCTATTAATTTCGTCCACTGTTACGCAGCTCTCTAGGCATTCAAAGCGATTCTGCAATTCGAGTTGAAAGCTTTCGGGGTTATGGATTTGAATCACGTTAGGTCGGAGCGTAGACTTCATCAGACGAGACCTTTCCAGTTGAACATTTATATTTAACGTGCCTCTCACCATACGGTGATCGCTACCGTATGATTTATTTTATGATCGATTTATTTAAAAGATATTTAAAGCTACAAATACCTAGGCATATGTATGTCTATTTTCTTGAAATGCGTCATATTATTTTAAATTGAATTTGAAGATTTCGCACTTATGAGTCGACGTACCCAAGAAGGAAGAAGTAGGTGCTATCGAGCCTGACTTAAATATTTTGATTGATCATTACTAAATAACAACACACAGTTACTTGTGCGAGATAAACCAATTATGGTTATGTATGGTGATCATTTAGCCCGATTATACAGAGCTATCGCGACTACTTGAACTCTTAGAAGGTAGGCTGCATCTATAGGCAGATGTTCATTAAAATAGGTCTTTGAAAATACCGCGTGAAATGAGTGTTTATTATCTACAAAGAGTAAATGTAAGGTAGCGAGTAATGTAAGGCGATTTGTGTTTTAGACATTTACCATAAAGAGTTGATAAATCTTAGGGATTTCTGGAAAATCTTAGGATTTGCCATAGTTCGAGCTTTTACAATAATATAATATACGTATTTAGATGACTTAAAAATATCATTTAACAATAACTAATTGTAGTTTGTAATAAATACAGCAAATTTCTAAGGGAATGTTACTGACAATAACAGACATTAGTAAGCTGAATAAGGCTCGGCACGGTTAAATGCAAGCAAATACAAAGCTTTCGCTTTAAAGTTGTACAGTTGTTTACTTTCTTCCTTTTATGCTAAAGGAAGGACGAAAAGAAAGGTCAACAACGCAATGTTGAATAATTAACCAATAAACCAATAACATGTTATTGCAACGGTTGTTCAATACAATACGAAGTACTTAGTGTATTTATTTATTCCAACGTTCTTGTTTAAAGAAAATAATGTAGATGTACAAAGAAACTAGATGCGCTTCTATAATATGAAAATCTGGCAATATGACTTAATGCTGTTCGGCATATGTATGTACATTACATACAAAAATTTCGTCACCTAAACACTTAAGTACTTAGTCGATTTCCCGGAAGTAGAAAGCACCATTTTTCTATTGTTTCTAAATTTGGCTTAATTGTTTCTTAAGACACGTGAGTGGGCAGTCGTAACTGTTTACAGTGTGAGTCAACGTAGTCCATTACGGCACATTTGAGACACTATACGCAGCTTTGAATTAAATTGGTCATGGTATTTAAGTTCCTATTTCTAGCGATTCCCATATGGCGTCGAAAATCTAATCGCACTGCGGGATTCTGTTCATAGTTTCATACCTGGTAGAAATTCCACTTATCCCACTAAATAGGTGACTATGTATATACAAGGCTCTGAGTGGTCGTTCTTGGCTAGTGTTGCCAGGTCCGATTTGTTTTAAATCGGGATACGAGGCCAAAAATTCGGGATTTAAGGTTGCACATCAGGACGTGCCATTTTGAATTTGATAGTGATGTAATCCCGCCACGTACCAATGTGTTTTCGAAATTATATGTACGTTATCCGACGCTCTTACGGTGAAGGAAAACATCGTGAGGCAACCTACACGCACGTCTGCGAAGAGATAAAAGATTGTGCGTGAAGTCGTCCAATCCGCACTGGGCCCGCGTGGACGACTAAGGCCTAATCACCCTATACGGGTAGCTCGTGCCCCTCGGTGGGGACGTTTAATGAGCTGATGATGATGATGAGTGATGTAATTAGAAGCAGTTATGTAGCGTAGATATATATTTTTTAATGAGGCATCTTAATTCCTTCTTTTAATTATCGGGACATTATCGTCCCGATCGGGACACATGACAACACTTTTCTTGGCAGACAATATCATATAAATAATTAAGCAGATATATAACTGCTAAACTGGTTATAATGCTGTAACTTTCGTTCATTCAGTCGTCAATGCACAAGGATGTAGCATCATTAATCTGGCAATTACAGATTTCAGGATTACCATACATCTTTAATAAAAGGAAGATACATAATTTTCGAAAAGGTATTCATTAATAGCTGTATAAAGAAAGTAATGCCCCATTTGGCAAGTACGTATCTTGTAGATTTCAGGATGTACAGGATTAAAATAGAGTTATTAATTTTACAAATTTTAAATTCTTTCTTAGGTAACCCTTCGGTGGCATGTCTTTAATTTTCCTACTCAGTGATGTCATACTTAACTCTTATTTTCATTAACTATTAGCGTAGCTAATGTTCTTTACTCGTACAAAAGTTTTGGCACTAACACCAATTAAACCAAAATACTAGCTGCGCGCACTATTGCAATATCACGTTGGTAATTTCCCTGTGACCTTGTCATTTTTGCTAGTACAAAGAAATAAGTCAAACAGCACGCCAAACTGAAACAATTCGAAAGAATAGTTTTCGTGTCTCTCGGTCATTTGTGATCCGCGATAAATGCGTTTATAACGGTCCGCAAATGATACGTAATGGTACGGCAAAGTGTGTGTACAATGGAAATTAGGTACAAGATTAACTTAGTCATAAGTACTAAATATAATATAGTCATAGTTTTGGGGAATATCCTATACTCAAATTTTTCCGATTCCCGAAAGCAGCAGGTGTAGGATAACCTGTATCAACAAACGTCATCTGTCAGTATGTTCAACCATCACTGAATGACGTTCTGTACAGGCAGGATGGGGACGCCGAAAGACCACAATACTTGGCGCTGAAATAAAATCAAGAAAGACACATAAAAAGTAAAATCATTTAGAACATATTTGACCCTCGATTGATTGACAGGAAAAACTCAAATAATAATAGATTTTCTATTGCTTTATTTGCAAAAACCTACGAGCAGTCGGTACCTAATTGTTGACTTTTCGTCAGATGTTTGAGGCTCTGCAATTTTTTTACGTGGTCTAATGCCTGTATTCTAGAAAGATACTCAAGCGTTGATCTTTACTTAAATGAAGTTAGAAAGGGATACTTAAATAAAGTTAGTAAGGGAGCCGCTTACTTATCGTATATAGCGATTAAGCAAGAGTTATTTCGAAAATGTGGGAACTAAAGTTAAGTCACTTTAAATCGGGTTGTTCGATTTGGCGTCTCAGCAACTGAGCAATAAGATTGACGGTAGTTTATATATTAGTAACGGTGTTGCGAACTTATTGCATCGGTTAAGTCATCGGTAGTGACGGTCCATTTAACATAAATATACATTTTTGGAAACAACAAAAGTAAACAGTAAATACTCGTACTCATAATATGGCTTAGTGCTCATGTGACTGTAGACGGCGTTTACTTTTAATACCGTGACAATTTTTTTTACATGATGAACTACTTCGGCTAGGAGCTAAATCGTATCTAGGTTTTCAAATATTTGATCTAAAGGCACTGTTTAATTTGTAGGCAACTCAATAACATTTTACTCGTAATAATAGAAATGAATCAAAAATGAAAAAGTAACGAGAACAGGCAAAGTAAGTAAAATCTGCAAAAATCGTTCGCCTTTAAGTTTAAAAATAGCTTTAAGGAAGACGTAGGTCCTCCTTAAAAGCTATTTTAAGATAAATAGTAGTATTTATCCAGGGTCTTTCGAAGCTTTGTAGTTTTATTTTCATTGACAGTTATTTAATTAACGCGGTTGAAATATGTAGTTTATTATAATCGTAACTGCACAATTATGTCTTGAACTGTGATTCCTATGTAGTTGTTACTGATGTATAAACCTAATACCTATAAATCAGGGTAAACAATAGTAGCGTAAGGGAATGCAGGGGACTTACCACCATCTTTTAAAACGGTATTGGAATTTTAATTCTTCACCTTTTCTGGTACAAAAATGCTGATGTAGTACCTAATATTACTTAATATTTGACGACCCATTTGGTGTTGCGGTTGAGAGGTCGGCTGCAACACCAAGGGTTCCGGGTTCGATCCCCGGGCAGTACAAACATTTGTGTGCATGAACATGTCTGTTGTAATGGTTGGGTGTTTTCTATGTATGATATGTATGTATTTACGAAAAAAAAATGTATTTAAGTATATTTATCCGTTGTTTAGTACCCATAATACAGGCTTCACGCTTAACTTGGGGCTAGATGGCGCTGTGTGAATGTCAGTGGATATTTATTTATTATATTGTTTTAAGACATGGCGGTAACCCCCCAGTACGTTTACCTAACCCTTACGGAACACAATCTTTTCCTGTTTACACCTGCCTCTCGCGTCAACTCGCTGTCGCTCTAGATTTAGGACTTATTGTTGGTAAGGTAATATTTATAGGCCCTTAGCTCTTAATCAACGCCTACAACATTTTCCTGTTTCTAGCCGCTTTCTATTGTTTCAAACTGGTTACTGGAACTTATTGGATTTCGTTTTTAAAATTAGTTTTCTTTGATACTGTACCAGTACATTGATTTTCTAAAACTAACCTGTGTTTATCATAAATATTCACTAAAAATTTGAATTAAGAGTTAATTTGATGGATAAATACCTAGAGATTATTTGTGATGATTTATGTATTTTATGATATTTATATATTTTAGTAAAACTTTTATAAAGTACATAACAATAAAATAAAATAAAAATTTCCCCAGCTATTGATTTGGTTATAACATGGATTGGATTGATGGGGCTATATATATAACAACATGATAGAAATTCTCTTTCTAACACCTACTTATAAAAAAATTACCTTCGTGATTACTTAATAGGCATAGAGGTACATAGTTATTGGTTAAGACTTAACTAGCCTGCGTTTTAATTCTGGCCCTCTCAGAAATATTGTTATTTTACAATCATTTACGAGATCGCTCTCGAATTTATTATTTACTAAAATACAAATATTTTAATACTAGGATTATATTGAGATAACGTTTGTTCTAAATTTGCCAACATTAATGGCATAAATCACGCAAACGTTAACAAGTAAACGTTCGCTAAATCAGTTAATTTGAATTCTTCGTCCGGAACGCATCATAAACCACGCTATGAATCGCTTCAAGCCGATACAAATTACACCAATCCGATTTCAATTACAAAGTAATATATCTAATGGCTCTTAAGTAATCCTGTCTAGGTTGATTAAAAACATTCGTACTCGAATGTCGGATACGGATTGTTTATAGGAACTGCTTGAAGTGCTTTCATGGAAATAGAAGCACACGCCTATTGATTACTCCTGTTTTGTCCTGGAAATAGGGACGCACAATTGTATATCGGGCTCATAATCAAAGTAATGAGAGGAATAATACTTAGGCGACTCCGCCATTATAAAGCCTCATGGCAAAATAAAGTACCTTTGGAAAATATATTTTCTTATTTATTATATAGGCTTGCTCTTGAGCACTCCAGTCTATCCTGGTAGAATAGACGTGGTCTAAGAGGTTTTGTTTTGAATGCCACAGGGTGGTATTAAACATTTAATTTGAAAACTTCGATTTGACTGTAAACTCCAACTTACTTGTAGACTTTATTAGCATTCATCTTCTTTCAAATTTCAAGGACCTATTAATATGCCTTCCATTTATAAATAACGTCGAATTCTTAAACTCCAAGAACCTACTGCTTGCCAGCCCTGTCTGAAAACGCAGCTATGTTCGGAACGCGGAGACCGACTCCTATGTTATAATTAGCAGAACGCCCTTTGTGGCATGGTGAGCTTTCTGCGACGCGATTCCAGGAACAAATTGTCACACATCTTGAGATCTGGTAATACCAGTTCGAATTCATTACTAACACTTTCTAATGGTAGTTGTAACACTTGCAACATTTACTATCCGCTCGAAGACTATCGCGGAAAGCTAATGGAAAATCCATTGTTTGTGGGGACAGTTATCCTCTTGACCATGTATTGCACTTATATCTGCTGATAAAACATTATCGACAAATCAAGGAATCTTTATTCAAGAACGAGACATAGCAAAATGTAAGATAAAATCAAAATTGGAGGATCAGATCAGACAATGAGTGTTGGAAATCTAATATGTATATTATGCACATCTTCCCTGAGAGTCGTTATGTGCGGTGACTATGACATAAACATTTTGTATCCTAATCAGAGCTCTCTACGGCATAAAAATATTTTTAGGATATTCAATTTATTCCCTTTTTTTCATTAATGCATCCTGTCGAAATTGGTACTGATGGCATGCCATCACGCATTTGGTGAGTGCGACTGGTTACAATCTAAACCCCATGAATCATGAATATGTTTGTGATAAAACAAGACTTCCTGAGAATACTATACACAGTTAAGAGAGGACGAATTTACATTGATTTGACTTATAATTCATTAAGTCGTTAATACCGTTTCTATGATGAATATGCGAATAGTTTACAAAACTCAAAATGTATAAAACATCAATAGTGGGTAACGTATACACGGTACACAGAGCTGTAATCAATGAGTTAAGTGTTGAAATAAACATCAAGTTGAATGACTCTAAGCGAATGACGCTACTTGTTTACTAAATCATTTCGGTTATTGTTGTTTGCTGACGGGCAAGGTTAAAGGGATAATGTGCAATTCGGACATGTTTATGCGATTGTGTACTGAAATATTGTGCTCTGAACGAGTATTTTAAGTAATCAAGTTTTTCTAACTTTGAGGAACTTTATTTCATTTTTGAACTACCTCTGTGGTCTAATAGTTTAGATCGCTACCTATCACCAGAGGATGGAAGGGTTTTCTCGTGTCCAATAGACGTAAAAAGAAGAGTAGGCCGACCTCTAACCAGAAATACTGATGACCTGGTTAAGGTAGCGAGTATGTGCATGACTGCATGTAGACTGCTAAGCAAAGATTCGCGTGGAAGTCATGGGGAGAGCCTTTGTTCAGCAGAAGACCTATTAAGCTGCAATAATGATGATGTAAGTTCTTACGTAAGATTTAGTCATTTAATTCAGAACATAAGAATTGTTTTTTTAAAATCAGTGTTTTGTCTGATTGTGATCCTTACGATTACTGATGCAATGAAAAATCAAATATCCCTTTTTTTAATGACTTTTCGCTATTGGTCGCGAATGGCTTTCACAGCTTCGCCGGACAAGTGGCGAGCGCTGATAGCTCGTTGCTCAAAAAATTATGCAACGAGCCTAAGGGCATCTCAGGGTGAGACTCGAACCTCGGCTTAGGGCGTTGCAGGTGGGCTAGGTAAAGTAGTGTACGTCAAATTCACCATCAATTGGGTTCACTGTTTGCTTACTAAATGAATAATCTATCTTTCCCGGAAATCAATCTTTTACTGTCGTAATTTCTATAATCAGAGAAGTATGTTAAATTTATAATATGTCATAATGCGTAAGTGCGTATCAGAATCGTCAGTGTGTTCCGATGACAGGAAGATGCGCCGGCGCACTTTTGTATCCGCGTTCGTTAATTGCTCTGCTATTCACTCTATTATTGTCGGGCGTCAAATTGCATGTTGGTGAAAGTGTGGCAGAAATATCAAATTATAAATCAATGACTTGCCTTTATATGTATAAAGTTGTGCTACTTTTATACTGTGGCATATCATATTACCCGTACAGTCTATAGCTGAGCTAAAGCGCAGTCAATTGTTGTGGGATCCTAAACCCCGCCCAGCGATAATGCTGACTAGTTAAGACCTCCAATAATATAGGCCGGAGTACGTTTTATGAAGCTAATATGAAAAATATTTATTATGTCTGTTACGAATATTGTTAAAATAATAAACATACCTTCAACCCCAACAATCATCAATAAGGTTCAATGCTGGACCATGCCTTTTCCATGGGTTCATGATGTTTAACCAAAATATGGTTTACCTATTTTAGTCCGTACATTACCAGTCAGCAGATAAAATATACCTAACTTAAATGGTCCTGTCCCACACTTTACAGTGTTTTTTTTAAAGAATATTCGAATATTTTTTACTTTGTATTTTAAAGTGTTCTTACAGTGTAAGCAAATCGGTGCACGGTGTAACAGTTGCGATTATGACGTCTATACGATTTAATTAATACGTACTACGGACAAGAACTATTCTCATTTGAACTTTCACCCACACAATGGGTGCTTGCTTACGTTAAAATTGATTTCATAATTACAAGCTAGTTGCAATCAATGATGGCATCTGTAATTACCGTCATGTAATTTCGCGGATACATTCCATGGGAACGCAATAGCAGTTTTTCTGGAACATTGTATTTATAGTTACTCTATTTGTTCGCTCGTTTTCGTTAATATTAATGCAAAACGTGTTGGTTATATTATGATGACGTATTGGAATTAACTTTTTTTTATTGACTAAAAAGAATGATATTTGTGAATAATCTGTATTTGCAGACGGGACCGACGGCGCAACGTTCCCTCTAAGCCAGACATTTTGTTTTATAAAAGGAATCATTTTTTTTATATATATTTTATCAGGTGATCAAGCCTGATATGCTTACCGAACTAGGCAGAATCACTTTCAGAACCACTTCTGGGCAGAAGCAGTTATTACCTCTATGCGCCCACGATAAGTACGATTGAGTGTCCACGCCGACGGTTCACGGTCTCCTATATTGTATTTCAAAACGTTTCTAGACTAATGTTCAGTGATGTTTCTGTAAGATTGTTTGCTGTTCGACATATTTGCCTTGACAATTATCGGAACAACATCGTGACAAGTGTTATTTGGGCGTTCTGTGCAGCATTTTACGCATTTTCGGTGTCACGGTCCCGCGTAACTCGGCGGCCTCCCGGCGCACGCAGGCTCCGGTGGATCTGGGTCACTCGACCGCCACCCGAAAACGAAACTCAAATTCAACGCCGACAGATTTTGCCGGAGTAGCTTGGAACCCCTGATTCTCTGTTACAGTAATATTCGAATACGCTTAATGAGATCCTTTTTGAAAAACTGCGTTCGTACCTGACTCCGAAATTGGAATGACACTAATGTTATCTAAGTATATTTTGTGAAATTTTACAGAGCCTAACCTCAAAAAAAAAAAAAAAAATAAAATATGGCATGTAGATCAGTTGAGCACAGAAACAATAAATAAATTAATAAGTGTCAATTAGGTCTTCACTGAGCATTTGTCACTGAGAGCGTCGGGGACTCAATGGTGTGGACTGTCACCCGTCGGGAGGGCTGAGGTTCAAATCCCGCCACGTACCAATATATTTTCGAATTTTCGAAAAATACATGTTCTCGTACGTCATAGCCTAATCAAATAGGGCAAATTTAAAAAAAATGCCTTTCGTCATTAGCACACCCTTGCGGGAAAATTATTATAATAAAAAAATATTAACTATAGTTCATATTTAATATTTCACATTAAAAAAAACCTTAGTCTTGGACCTACATGGCGCTGTGTGAATGTCTGGTGGATATTTATTTATTGGATTATCGATTACGATTTTGTTTGATATTTTAACTTATTAATTATTATTTTTAATAATAATATATTTTTAATACAATAAACATTTAATGAAAGTATCACCAATGGTTATGATTATAAATTATTCAGCCATAAACAATAAATAAAATGCAGTGACGCAGCATGTCCGTTAATTCCGGAAATAAATGAAAGTAGATCAGTGTATGCAACACGGATTTCCAAATGACACGATCTCGACAAGTTTCTCCTTTCGTACTCCCCGAAATCGTCGCATATCGGCTCCGATACACTGCCTCGGTTATCAGCTAGAAATCAAAGGCTTCTAAGTGAGAAATCGTGATTTTTAAACAAATAAAAACCCGTATAATGTCGACTACTTCTCACTCTGACCTGTACCTGAGGAAGACTTCATAACGTCATCCTTGGGTGTACCTCCTATTTCTACCGCCACAATTTGGGCTGAGACCCATCTGCGTTGTTGTTGCTATAATTTTACATAAAAATGGGAGGCAATAGACCGTTCGACGACTCAACCGGTGAAAAGTCAAAGGTAACATAAATGCGTCACTAGTCCTTTGAGTAGGAATATGTTTTTAAGACACCAAATCACATTGTAACACAAATGTTTCCGATGGTACTTGGTTAAAGGGTTACCTGTGGTCCTAAATAAAAGATACTGTAACTCAACTGCATTATGTCACTATTCTAACATCAACAACATATCATGTTAGCAATAATATGTTCAATGCGATACTGTGCTTAGTTTTGGTTGTCCTGTAATATGATTTTTTATTTTATATATTTCGTCAGTTAGTTGCATTTAAGACACATGGCAGCAGTAACGTTCCTGCTATTTCCTGCTCCCAAACACGTGCTCGTGCATTTGTTGGTTACTCATGAGCTTATTTACGGCAGTTATACTACAATATACGACCAAATTCATATAGCTGATATCTAAAATGTTACACCATTTTCTTTTTCTGAAATATATTAACCCATTGAACGCCGGGAACCCAGACACAATAGAAATCTATTGTGTCTGGCCCTTTAAGGCGTCATTGGCGGTCATAGGGTTAAATACATTTTTATCACAAAGATGGCGGTGTCAATGCTTTCATAATTAACTCATTATTTTGCCTATTTTTGCCTTGTTTTATACCTATTAAATGAACGTAGTCATTTTAGGAGCAGAATAATGTTTACAAACGGCTTTCTTAGTGAAATTATTTGCAATGTAAAAGACAAATTTGAATTTATTAAAACTGTGCTACTTATTACCTACCCAATTCGAGTGACCAGGAAAATCAATTAGAATCGTACATATACGTTGTTAGACGTCAAATTAAAACTGTGGTTATCGGTTAATTTATTAAAAATGTACATATTTATCCTTGTGCAAATAATGAAGTAGGCAATAACTAAAAATGCAAGTTTATTTATTAGGAAATTTATTCAAATTGACATGGTTCAGTTGTTTACAGCTTACATTTAAATTACCTATATCCAGAAAATATCGAAGCCTAGGAATGAAAATTAGACTACAATACCTAAACTCAACAGCTCATATGGTCGCAAATTGCAATGTTAAATGTCAGTTGTTACTATATAATTTGTTAATCACTCTCGCAATAATGCGATTTAACGAAGATATATTTTTGTAAAAAAAAATGCACCTTATCAAACGAAGTGTATCTTTATCTCCCAATTTTGAAACATTTTTCATTGCTGCTCCGCTTCTATTGCTTGTAGCGGGATGATATATACCAGATATATACCAAATCGAACCAGTAGTTCCTGAGATTAGCGCGTTTAAACAAACATACAAACAAACAAACTCTTCAGCTTTATAATATTAGTGTAGATGTAAGAGAGAAGCGTAGGACGGATATACCGTATCTGGCGCAGTATGGGGCTGACCTATGTCCAGCAGTAGCGTGCTCAATGCTTATGAGCAGGGTATGCGAAGTATAAAAACAATAATATGAATTCTATCTCTCAAAAAAATAGTGCTGCTGTTGACTTAAGATCGCCTATCACTTAAAAGATGCAGGGCAAATAGGGAGAGATCTTATACGATGGCGATTTTCGGGTTTGTCAGGAAACGCAGGGTTATTTGCTTATATGGAGTGCACGCCACTGATGTCCAGCAGTGGACTGCGACCGTTTGAGGCGAGAACATTAAACATGCATTCTTTTACAAAAAATGTACAATTCTTAATGTTGCTGCTCTACAGAATTAAATAATACAATTTTTCATATAGAAACATGATTTACATGGGTACACAATTCATGTATAAATCAATCAACCAGCCAACTGTTGGATACAGGCCATTCCATACAGCATTGCTCTGGGGAGCAATGTGAATATATTTTTCAAAGGTGCGTCTCGTTTTTCTTTCGATGTAGTCAGGACACGCGTAGGCAGTAATAACCCCTTTAGCGCAGCCTAGGCACAGTAGTAGCGCGATAGTGTAGTTTCACGAGCGACCGCGAACCCACTGCACGCTTTGTACGTCGGCTTCTGAACACACAATTTATATTATATTTAGAATTACGAATATCAACGGTTCAGTGTATGTGTATTGGATATTGTTTACTCTGCAGACTTATTATTTTATCGCGACATGTGAGTACTAAATATTATCGAACCATTTTGCTATCTACGATAAAACTTAACCGATATCGATGTTGTCCATTTGTAATAACAAGATAATGAGACAATGAAAGTAAAATTTTTAATTTTCAAGTGCGCGATGTTTTTAATTTCTTAGAAACCACTTTTCATAAAAAAAAAAAAAGATAGGTACTCACTCATTTTATATTGAAGCGTTTTTTCACATGATCGGTTTTTTATTAACTTTAAATAGTTACGATCACGATACAAATCACGTTGTATTAAATTAATCCCTGAAATAATTAGACCTAGTTAAAGTCCCTGTACTCATTGTAGGACTAACTCCTTATTTGTTTACCAATGTTAGAAACGATATCTTAGTAGGTATTGATATTGGCAATAAATGTACATTACTGCACTTATGTCTCGGAGTCCAGACCGGTTTGAAAGTGAGGTTTTCGTCGAGGAACCGGATCACAGAAAATGCATTGCGCAGATTATTTTGATTACAATCATTTTAAATATAAAGTCCAAAATGAAAATCAAGGTTTGAGTGTCTAACAAATTTGGGAAAATAAATATTTAACGAATAATAATTACAACTTGTGATTTTCTTTGCGACAGTATATACGAGTATGATCTCGCAAATGAAATATTATTTTTAAAAGTTAAATTTTTATGAGGAGAGGTGTTTCTATTTACACTGTCGCATTTGTTCATCTCTGTTGCATTATGCCAAAGAGCTTATTTGGTAATCCAAGATATTGATATTTTAGCAGTAGATTTACCCTTTTCAAGAGGGTAACCGCCAACTTTTAAAACAGTATTACAATAATATTACTTCGCCTTTTCTGGTACAAAAATGCTGACGTATCATTATAACAATACGGTTTTAAGAGATTGCGGTAACACCACAGGACACACATTAATCATTACAATTATACCTGTATTATTGATAACAAGTTTTAAGCACATAGGTATACCCAATTGTGTTCTTAAAACTTGTTATAATAAGTAGATTTTATATTGTTACTTCTATTACATCGATATTTATCATTATATTGACCCCGCAGGTCTGACCGGATACGAAAGTATGTTCGTTTATCTCATCACTTATCAGATACAATATTACTTTGGTTTCTACGAACATCTGATAGTACTCATATTACCTAATAGATGTATTAGGGGCGTGACTGGAACCACAGATTTAATATATATACTATACAGATGATGCATCCCATACTGCAAAAACGTGACCATCTACGGAAGCTATTTGAGGAAGCTATTTTTAACTCACTTTATTCTCACTAGATGCCACTAGGTCCGTGACTAGGTGCTTATAGCAAGATTCGCGTAGACAGATTAAACTGATATTTGAAAATCCGATAGGTGGCGTAAAAACACAGCTATTAATTAATCACAGTTCTAAATAAGGACGGCAACAGCGCATTTATTGTTTATTCTTACGGCGCGTGCGCTTTGACAGAGCGGCAACGTTGCGCGTTAGTGCGCTCTTCCGAATCCGATCCGACTAAAATGTAATTTCTCAAACCAAACATTTTGATAGGCATAGGTATCTATGTATATTTGACGCGCGCGTCGTGCGTGGCGTGTGTAGTATTGTGCAAATTTAATTGCAATTAAGAATTGATTAATTGTGACGTTGCAATTAAACAATGAATTTATTGTTGATTGTGAACCAATAACAAATGAATTTCCAGGTTTTTTAATTAAACTTTTATTAAATAAAACTATTACTCATTATTATTTCAAAAATATAGAATTGAGCAGTAAGCCGTTGGTTCCAGGTGGGGGTTATTAGAGGAGGCTCTTATTATATATTAATAAATATCCACTGATATACACACAGCGCCATCTTGCCGCAAGTTAAGCGTGAAGCCTGTATTATGTATGAGTTCTAAACATACTTATACACTTTTCTTGTAAATAATATAAAAGCCAGATATTTTGTGAACGAAAAGCATCTTATATGTAGGTATATAGCCGCAAGAGCGGTCTTGAATGGAAGCCATCAACGGCGACGATATATTTATCAAAGGACAAAGGATACAAACATAAGGACTTAAGCGCCGTGCAAGACGCGTCACTTACGCGTTTTCTTCAAAATACTTATTAGTGTTTTGAATCAATGGTCACTTATTCCACACTTGTAATGTTTTTTATGTTTTTGTTATATTTAGTTTTCGACACTATATTAAATTGCGTTTTTAATTTGCTAAGGAACTGATATAATTTATTTTTATCACTATCAATACCGGTGAACTGAATTTATTTTTGAAGACGGAAAGTAAAGGTAGGCTCTTCGTTCCAGCGTTAGGACGGTAACTTATTTATGCATATCAATATATATGCGGTACTACATATTATGCCAAAATAACAATGTTTAAAATTTTTGTCGGACTGTCAGTTTGTTCCGGGTAATCTGTGAAACGGCTTGACGTATTTGGACGGGACTTTTTTTGGCAGGTAGCTGATGTAATAAGGAAAAACAGGGGCTGCTTTTGAACCGACTTAAAAAAAGGAGGTTACTCGATTCGACCTTGGCAAAAAAACGGAACCCTTATAAATTCGTCAAGTCTGTCTGTCTGTCCGTCCGTATGTCATATCCTTTTTTCTCCGAAACTATAAGAACTACACTATTCAAACTTTGTAGATATATGTATTCTGTGAACCGCTATAAGGTTTTTACAAGAAACTTGAAAAAATATTAATATATTTTGGGGTTTCCATACAGTGAACTGAAAAAAAATTTTTTTTCATCGACCCCCCGTTTGGTGTATCAATGTGTATAGATCTTGAAAAATGGTATCGAGGTTTCTAATATCATTTTTATAACTTGAATATTTTGCGCGAGAGACATTTTCAAAGTTGAAAAAAGTGTGTTAGAAATTCGAGGAGGGCTCTAATTTCTAAACTATGGGTTGATAAAATAAAAAATGATGTACATAACCATAAAATCTGACAATCAAATTTAGTTTAAGCGATTTCTGATGTGAAGTTTTTTTATACGTCATAAATGGTGAACCACTATTTTCTCATAATAAAGCTGTAGTAGGTGCCTAAGTAAATAAATAATATTTTATTCTATGTAACTTACTGCTGCGGAACCCACCACTATGCGACTCGCGCTTGCCCAATTTTTTTACGTTTGTTCGCATATATCTTCGTCGTTTATGAACTGATTTTATGATTATTTTTTTGTTGGAAAGAGGATAGTCCAGAGGTGGTTCCAAGATAAGGAAATAAGGGTTTGATGAGTGGTGACCAGAGAAATTGAACATTAAAAATCGACTCATATCAACTACTACTTCATGTAATCATGACAGATGTTTATTTGAGTGATTTTTTATAGGAATCCCTCATTCACTCACTTATTCTCAAAAATTTTCAGACAAAAAAATACAGACTTCAAACTGAAAATCTACAGAGATATGTTTAGCCAAATAGAAATGCTTAAATAATTCTTCATAATTTTTATGTCGGTGCCAAACAAACTACCTACCTATATTAAATTATAAAGCTGAAGAGTGCGTTTGGCTCCGACATCAAAATTATGAAAGAATTATTTAACCATTTCTATCTGGCTAAAATTTATTTTTAGTTTTAAATCGGTATTTTTTTTCCTCAAAGTTCAAAAAACGTAGCCAAGTCGTTTTTGTAGTTTTAACGATAAATTTAAGCAGAAGCAAGTTTTAAGAAGTACAAAAAAAGTAAGAATAAAATTTAAAACTTTTAGTTGAGTTGCGTTTAGTTCGACCCATCTAACATGCAATTTTATTTTGATTGCACTGCATATTTCATGTTTTTATTATTCCCATTTACAATTCATAAGTAGTCTTTTTATCAGTGTAATGAACACACACACAAAAAAGCAATTTGTTATTAAAAACATTATAATAGAAAAGCTGATTCAACACATCTAATAACACATTAACTGTGATAAAATTAAACGCAGTTTGCTCGCTCAAAGTGTACACGTGCAAGCGCCATCTATTAACTTTTTTTTTGTTGCTGCAACCGTGCTTTCGATAATTGTGGTGGTTCCTTTTACTGCCGTTACCGGTACTGTCGCAAATCTTTAAAAAACTTTTATTTATTAGTAAAAAATGTTTTTTATATGATTGTTGATTGAATTAAGGAAAATATAGATTTTAGGAATAATAATTATTTGATAATATTGCATTTTAAAGTGTAAGCAAGATAAACTGATACAAGTAACGCCATCTATCGAAACTTCGTAGGAAGCTCACGGACAATATTAGGCGATGGGACCCGTGCTGGAACTAAGTACTGAATAGAAAACGCCAGGTCATCTCTTAGCAGACTAGACCACAGACTAGATAAACCGCTATTAGATAAATCTGCTAGGCTGCACTTTATGCAGAAAAAGTTGTAATTGAACACTAGGAAGTACAACACAGCCACCGGACATCGAACCCGCTAACTTGTTTTTAGAGCGACGACCTTGCGTAAGTGATTTTAGAATTCCATACTGTGTAAGGTATAACAAATTATGGTGGTTAATTATGTAAACAGTAATTTTATTTTCCATTCAATACTATCAGTTGTTAACTACATCAAATCGTTACGTACATCAACTCGAGTAGGTAGGTAATTATATAAATAAGTGGCATAATTCATTATTTGAATATTGGTTCTGGTAGGTTCTGAGATTAATAAACAAATGATCTTATTATTTACATTCAAGATTGATGTTTCATTATGATAGATTTCTAACAATAAGCTACATCGGATTCCTTTGAAATATTGAAAATTTGTAAATAACGTAATAACTGTAATAAGTTACGTAGTCTTCTTTGTAGTTCACAACATTAACTCTTTTCTGCTATAATGTCGAGGCGTGTTAATGAAAAGATCTATCTAGCTGCACTCAATTTATCAACGTTACCAACAAATATGGCCGTCAAAAGAAGACGCTTCGAGCGGTGACGCCATTCTAGTGCCGTAATTCTATTCTTCATCTTTTTGCTGGCCAGCAACGCTTAGTATTTATGTACATATATTGTTGACCAGAAAGTAAAGATGCGTTTATTCAAATAAAAAAAAAAGTTTATGAATTATGATAGCATAGATTATTAGATCTACCGAAAAATCATAATGTTTGAATCAGCTTTAATAAATTATGACCTTAAATTACGAAAAATAGCACGACAAGGATACAGAAAACAGTTGAAAATATCTGAATCGATTATTTTATCATAAAAAAATAAACGTTCACTATTCGTATCCTCTTGTATACTGTCACTGGAATAACTAAGTGAAACGGAATGCGAAAATAAACATACACTCAAATCTAGAGCTTTCCTCTTAGCTTTTCACATAGTTACAGCGTATTTCTTGCCCTATTTCCCTACAGAGTGACGTGGCCAGGCTTCTGTCCCCGCGACTGCGGTTCTGTTTACCCTTTTCATCTCAACAGCCGCTCAATGACACCTTGTTAAGGCGAGTTTGTAAGAGTTCTCAATTACAAACAAGAAAGCTTATGTTGTGGTCGCGGTAATAGTATATTGGCATTATCTGTTAAATTATCATATATTATACGAATAACACCGTTTCTGTTATAACACTAATCTAATTGGTGATATGAAAGTATTTTCATTGTTTGGAATAAAATATCGTTTTATTACCATAAAGGTTAATTCACGTTATTGCGTAAGTAAGCAATACTTTTTCTATGAAGAACTTTTAGGTAAATATCAATAAAAAAAATTGATACGTGTCTATCGTTTAATACTTACTAATGGTAGATTGTTTTAATTTTTGTAACTAATTAGTAATTACTGAATATTCTAAAGATTTCTGTTGAAACGAGATCGATGCAATTCCAGACTAACGAATTCTTGAACCATTTGCATTTGCATTAATATGCAAATGCCGTCTTTATTGCAGTATTCGTGCCGCTAAGTATGATATTTTTTTTAAATAAAGTTACAATTTAAGACATTAATTCTGCTTTTTTAATTATTAATAAAAAATACGTTTACAGCTACTTGTAATATCATTCATGTTATTATTTACACACAGAAATAGAACACATATAAGGTACCATCACCTACACTTTCCTATTTTAAAATAAGAAAGCATATTTATATAAAGTCATGAGTGCCGTTCCCCATTCTGTTACAGAATTCGTGACCCATTGCCCCGTGTGTCTCGCCGCAGCGCTCTCTAAATATCATACCGTTATTTTGATCATAATTTATTGAAGAATTTGCATAAAAAGATAAATTTGTTTATTATGTACGCTCCATCGCTATATAAATCTCGTTTCTTTTAATTATAACGACTTAAATAACTTACAAGATTAAGGCCTAGATTCTGCAATGTATAATCATAAAAGTATCTATAGGTAGAATAAATCACTTTAAAAAAATAAAATATTCCTGCAACTATTCTAAAAATGTGTAATCTCATAAATCATTTCAAGATTGGGATAATATTATTCGACCACCTATCAAAAACAATGTACTATTGCAAATTGAAACGCCCATTTTATAAAGTATATATTTTTTTATACATATAAATTAATGTATTCCTGACTTTGCATTTTTCAACCCTATCTGCGATATCTATTGCAGTATCTTTGATGGATGCAGCATATTTTGCTCTGGATCTTTGCCAATAGGCTCAGGTTGACTATTATCGAACACAACTGTAGTTTTTAATTTCGATGTATGAGTAAAAACTCTATCGTAATGAGTAAAAAACAGGTCGCAGTACCTGCAACACAAACTCAATGCATGTTTCCCACGGGACCTCAAATTAAAGTTAGTGTTTTCCAATTTATTATATTAAGATGTTCCAGGTTGAATTAGCTGGAGATCTGAAAAGGATTGATTTGCATCTGGTAGGTACGATAAGCTGTTAAAAAGTATCCATCAAGCAAACAGCTATTTATAAAATTTGGCATATCGTTGCGACTGTTTAATGACTATTTTTGGAACCTAAACCAATTCGATAAGCTTTACCGTTTTCGTGCACCAGAGGTGAGGATTACAGCTTGACGTTCAAGCGGTTCAAGACATACTCCTCACCAACCTTTAGCTATGGCTCTGAAACTTAAGTGGTACTATTTTTTTACTTGTGCGACTATTTACGACTATTAGGGACTATTTTTTTGGCGTTGTCAAAATTCGTTTTCATTGACATTTCAAATATGAGGATTACTTGAAGCACACCGGACAATCAGGTGGTAACAATATCCTTAGAGAACTGTGTCGCTTTACCTTAGATAGATAGATAAAATTATTTATTGCACACACACATTTACAGAATTTTTCAGTAATAAACAAAACATACTGCAATTTAGGCCTTTACCTTTATGGAATGAAGAAGAAGCGCTTTCCTTTTTTCTGGAAATAAAACAGATTCTGTACACAGGAGTCTTAGTTTATTTATGGATGGTTATTTTGGTAGGTCTGTTGTATACCGGACATGTTTATCGGGCTTTAGGCGTGATCGTAAAACGATGGCGGTTTACGGCCGAAAATTGTTTAGGTTCAGTTCTCAAAGGCGGCGAAGTTTCGTATCCGAGTGAAGTTTCGAACTGTACTCGGCATGTAGTTTCATTTGCGGGTTTCGTATGAACTTAATGTTATTTTTTAAATTGGTTGATATGCCATAGTTTATAGACGCATCAGGTGAAAATACTCTGGCAATAATAACAGTAACTATGCCCGGTTAAGCGACGAAATAATGAAGTTGCATACTGATTGTAAATTTAAGAAAAACTATCCTTGCATTTGAGGGCCCATGTGGTTGGAATGTTGGCTATCTACTACTAGTACCTAGCGTTCTGGGTTTGCTTCAGTACAAATTAACATGGAGTAGGAACTAATAGACTGAGTATTTACGAAAGGTCACAGCTAGAGTTCGAAAAAGCAAAGTTGAGATACAAAATTTGATACAAATTGAATGCAAAATGGGGGGAACTTATGTCCAGCAACTGCTGTAAGCTCTCTTTAAGCTATCGCAGTTAACTCTCTTTATGAGGAAGAGGTAAAAATCTTACATTTTTGTACTAAGAGTTTAACCTTATAGCAAATATTTGCTGGTATTCACAAGCATTTAGACAAAGTATAATATGTAAGCCATATAGTCTAGTAGTATAACAAGTTTCGAGACCCAATTTTGTGTAATGTTACAATGGATGACATTCTACGGCGTTGGCGCCGGGTTGTCGCCACCTCAGTTGTGAAACTGGTGCGTTTATACATAGTTTACTTTGTAAGTCGACCTTTTACCTAAACCTCCTGGGAGAAATATTTCGGCCAGGCCTTGTCTAACAAAAGCGACTATGCTCCGTTAGATTTATGATCCTATTAATCTTTATCTACAATATAATAAATCGTTATTGATTCTATTGCGTGCTCTATGGAGATATTTTAGTAAGCGCTTGAAGCTTTATTTTCTCTTCTTTATACGAAAGTGTTTGTCTTGCGCAATAGTTAGGTTTCTATTTTATGGGTTAGTCGGTAGATAATTTATTAAGATTGCAATTTGAATAAGATTTCGGTATTTTAAGTATTCTATTACCTTAAAGACGAAAACATCGACTTTTAAACATGAAACATCAGTAGATTTCAAGTAAAATGTTTTAATTTTACCTACTAGTACTAACTTATAATTTACATTGTATCAGGTAAGAAGCATTTAATTTATACTTACTCGAATTGTAGACACTTATTATTAATTTTGTAATGGCGACGTAAGTATTTAATTCCTTATATTTATTAGGAAGTCTTAAATACATATTATATTTAAAATAAAATACAGTAAGCCTTATCTAAAGTTATTCGTCCTTGCAAAATACGTTCTTAAGTCATATACTAGATGGCGTTGGTCATCATGTTCTGCATTGCGGTTGCGAGATGTTTTTAAAGTTTCGAATATAAGAAATTACGTTATCGGGTTATTTTTCTCAGTTTCTTAATAAACCATCGCAAATAATAAGCATATTCTTACCTTGATGATGAAATTATAATGGCGTCGATTGA
This sequence comes from Leucinodes orbonalis, assembly GCA_019425675.1. Classification (NCBI taxonomy): domain Eukaryota; kingdom Metazoa; phylum Arthropoda; class Insecta; order Lepidoptera; family Crambidae; genus Leucinodes; species Leucinodes orbonalis. The sequence continues at coordinate 186,488 of PQWD01009251.1, forward strand.
ATCGATTGTACGCCACTTTCCCGGAAGCTGGCGACGTGTTCCTTCATCGTCCATTGTATACGAACCCGCGATAATCAATCTCTATGGTCGCTGATGACGTAACCCTTAACGAGCCTAGGAGACGGTAGCGGCGTTACCAAAGCTATGAGTTATCATACTCATCATCGACATAACATCAATATGTTTAAAACATATTTTTTTTTGTAAAAATGAGAAGTTTGTTACGACGACAAAATGTGTAAATCAAATTGACCTATCTTGCCTGAGCCATTGTAAGACGAAATTTCTAACGTGTATATTATTTTAATATTGAACTAAGGTAAATTCGTCACCTCCAGAATGACAAGAGTCGCGAATGGCCCTTTTATGGCCCTTATAGTTTCGTCGACCTTTATTGTATACTAGCGACCCGCCCCTGCTTCGCACGGGTGCAATGTTGATCGTAAAAGGCACGCTCCCGGCTTCCCCGTCGGCCGGTATCGCCGCAAACCAACCGCAAACGCTACGCACCGCAATTTTTATATATTTAATATCTTCGAAAATGTGCATTTAAATCATATGCTGTAAAGAACTACTTAGATCTTTATTCAACAATGTATTTAAAATATTAAATTGGATAATATACCCCTCCCGCATGCGCACCCCCGCCAATGCGACGCCTACTTTGCAACGGGACGGCCGTGCAGCAGAATAATATTTTAATTTCGCCATAACTTGAAAACCAAACGTCCAATTTTAATCATTCAAAGACCAAATATTATCTACGTAAACTTTTCTTAGTGATGAAATAATTTATTTTGTTAAGGATTAGTAGCATGAGTAAAATAAACGCGTTTTAATGTAGCCAAAAAAAAATCAATTTTTTTAAATAAAAAAATGGTTGTTGTGCTTCACCCGACATAGGTAGGTATAGTGTGTCGCGGACTTTTTTGTAGATATTAATGAGATCTACACTTAGTTAGAACATTTTATAGTTCTATTTTTTATAGTTTAGGCAGAATACGCAAAAAAACAACTTTTCTGGTAGTTTTTTTCCTTTTTTGTCCGAAAAACCCAAAATATCTTACGGAACCCTATTTTTTTTCAAAATAAAATTTAGCCTATGTTATGCGGGATTAATTTAGCTTTCGAATGGTGAAAGAATTTTTAAAATCGGTCCAGTAGTTTTTGAGCCTATTCATTACAACCAAACAAACAAACAAAGTTTTCCTCTTTATAATATTAGTGTAGATTATATTGTTATCGACAATTTCGTCAAAGTAGAGTATGTTTTTGATGCAGTTTTCCCTCCAATTATGATGGATGGATTTTTTTATTAATCATTCGTTGGAACAACACAAGCTGGATGTTGTTTTAGTATTTTGTTGAAAATACTGACCAAGGGACCTATAATATTTCTTGTTTAAGTATTCAAAACCAAATAAATTGTTGTTGTTGAAGATGAAATTCGAACTTATTGTTTTCAGTGACTGATTGCGCAATCATATATAATATGTTCAAAATAGAAGCTTATTTTGTCTAGTCTCAATCAGCCTTCAACTTCCCGTACCATAACTTTTCTGTTAACTTTTCTTTTGACTGTAAATAATCTAGACGCAAATAAATAATATTATTCGGACGCTTAACCACGTCTGTGGCGGTCAATGTATTAAATTGTGGAGTTTGTGTAATGTGTAGGTATTAATTCTCAAGGCAAGTTAATGATTCTAGCTATAAGTATCCATGGGTATTTCAAAACAAAGCTTACTCTGCAATCGTACGTGGTAGACGGAATGAGCGGGATCAGTATGCAGACTGCGTTGGTGCTATGCAAAAACATCGGGCAACGAACCGCGAGCACTTGCTATGATCAATTCCTATGGTAACTTCTTTATATGTTCGAATCGAAAGTGAATCACGTGTTAAATACAAGTGTTCTATTTGCGTAATCAGCTATTTGTTTCAAATATAAATGTAAATATATCGTAATCCGATTATTGATCGACAGTAATATTTATTACAAATAAAGCTATCATTGTTAGTAAAGATAAGATGGTGGTAATATTTATTTGCTTGACATTTAGGTTATTGTGTTCTAAAAACCAGTTAACCTTTCCTATTATGGCAACTGTAACATAGTAATTACAGCTCGTAAATCATTTACAAAGCTTTAGACCACACATTTGGTTTTAAGACGGCTTATAGAGTACACATATAAACTAATTTAAGTTCTTATTCTGATGGTTACATGAATTTTAAGTTTGTTTCGATAAAGTATCACGGGATTGTTTTGTAACAATACACAAAAGGTTTGGTTCTCTCTCTCTCTTCAACCTATCGCAGTCCACTGCTGGACAAAGGTTTGGTTATTGAATGATTATAAGATTAGGGTTATATTTTATGAGTTAGTAACGTGGTGCAATCGGTTTTTGAATTTATGAAATTGTATTCCTAACCAAATAATAACATTAAAAATGATATGATGGTCTGAAATCTTTGCAGGTCAGTCAGTTAAAAAATGAAGCCCACTTTCAAAGCATTATTTACAAGATGGCGTAAATAAAAGCTTTGAAAGTGGGCTTAATTTTTTTATAATAGGAACCTACGAGCGATTGTTGGATAATGGACATCCTATTCAGTCAAAATTATCCTTTATTATATTAATCATTAAGGCTTGCAAAAACGATCATCGTACGCTAATTCATTATTTTACATCGTTGAACACAATAGTTATAGATACTTAGTAAAAGGCTCTATTTACAAGGACAACTAAAATTTAGTCTTTCTACAATACCAATATAAAACTGAAATAAAAGTTATTTACTCAAAATATGTATATAAATAAATATGACTTTTCTATTAGAGAACAATATTGCAGATCGCAAGTAGTTTTTTTCATCATAAATTATCAGAATTCGTTATTGATATTTGTATTTTATCTAAATCTTTTGATATTTCGTATCATTTACCAACTTTTATATGCTAAACTTAGAGACTTAGAGTGCATTGGCAATTTGTCTGGATGTATTCTTATAAACTATTAACGAATTGAGACAGTCATGATAAAATGTCTATTTTACTCGGTCTCTTGTTTATGTCTGAGCTTAACCTAGTCTGCTCATTTCTTTAAGTATTTTGTAAATTGAATTCGTCTCAATACTAGTAATTAATTGAATTATATTTAAAAGATTCAATGCGATTATAGTAAAAAAAAGATTAATACATTTAATCACCAGCTCTAAGATATTGTGTATAAAATGTGCGTCTCAAACTTTTATGGCAGAAGAAATATATACGAGTATATATATAACACCAAGAACCAACATAAGCAAATAAAGGGTTGCTATAAATGGTAGAGCTATAAAAACATTTTATATTAATAAAAAACCGTCAGCCGTTTTGTGTCAAATGATTATTGTTTTATTATAGTGTTGACGTATTCAATCATTCAGTCATTTATTGCTCTGTTATCATTATACTTTACAACATAAAACCACATTTATCCTGAATTAAGATTCTTTTTTATTACTATTGTAAGAGTAACTACATCAAGGAGAATTTAGACTTTTTGTTTTGGAGTACCTACGTCACCTTGATTATTGAATAATAAAATTATTTGTAATTTTTGAACAAATATGAAAGTTATACGAACACTCCATCTTCTAAATCATCCGATTAAGTTATTTTCAGTAATTACGTATTTATTTCTAATTGTGTAACATTATGCTTGGTATATTTCTGAAAGAAATATGTACTTATAAAGTTCACACTGATGGCTCTGGCCTGAAATAGAAAATGCATTATTTGTCAGTCAACGATTTCAGTCACGGCAGTTAACGCGTCATCATGGTGCACTTACGATCTCTTCAAAGTTTTTTTTCAATAGATTTTTGTTATGTGTTGTCAACGCTTAATATACCCGGTTCGGTAACGCTTTTACTTTTAATTTGTCAAACCTTAGTGGTTACATCGATGAGAAGTTTTATATGTACGCCATTCGTTATATCGTAACGTAAAAGATCGTAGGGGTTTAAATAGCCCTTTTTTGGCAGGGAAATCATAAAAATAACCCTCTCTTCAACCTATTGCAGTCCACGGCTGGACATAGATCTTCTCCATTTCTCCCTTGATATCCCGGTCCTCCGCTTTTCTCATCCAGCCTCCACCAGCGACCTTTCGCAAGTCCTCGGTCCAATCGATCTGGAGGGCGTCCTACACTACGCTTGCCGAGACGCGGTCTCCACACACACCATGATGATTTAATTTTGATTCAAACCGTTTAGAATTAATTTGCTTTATGAATCAATTAAAAAGCACTAAACATTGTATGCATTTATCTATTAGTAACGTAACAGTGTTAGAATACCAGCAAAGCACTATAAACATTTATTATAGTCGCATCATGGACCCACCGTATCGTACGGAAGTCGTCTATTTAGCTACTCATGTTGAACCAGCTATGATTACAACGACACAGGCCTTGCTGCAAGGCAATAAGGTTCATATGACACGACCTAGTGTCACCCGGAAAATCGGCCTTCACTTGACCGTCGGCGTCGCCAGTGTTGCCACCTTAGCCCTTTTGTAGCTAGATCTAGCACTTTTTAATATACGTGAACTCCTTTTTAACAATTTAGCCCGAAAGGAGCAATTCAACACAGTGAAAAAGAGCTAGCTCTTTTTTACTGTGTTGAAAATATTACCAAATTATGAAGTTTTCGCTAACAAGTACTTTTTGCTATATCATCGGTCGTGATGATCTTTTTTAAAGACTTATAAAACGGCTTCATGACATGTTTATTTCAGCATTTTTAGAAAAGAAAATTTTTTGATGCTCAATCTATCCCTTTTTTACTTCTCAAAAAGCCCTTTTTCAAAAACTGAGGTGGCAACACTGGCCGTCGCAATGACAGCCTCCATTATCCTATTACTTCAATGCAGTAGATCTTTACTGGTCATAGGTGAAAATAATGTTTACGTGTTTCATATATGTAGGTTAATCCATTATTATTATGTTGATATTCCTACTTAGAGTAACTAACAAACTTGACTTTTATATCTTTCGCAAGGTTTACAGTCCGTGCGAAAGATTTACATGTAAAAAAACCTAGACATAAACAAACCTATATATTTTTAAACACACAAATATTTTAGCTGCACGGGCATTAAAGCTGGAACTTTGATGTCGTAGCTGAGCTCTCAATTTATACAATTTCAATGAATGAATTTACTAGGTGGTAAACTCGGTAATGAGTCGTCTAGGTACCAACGCAGTGCCAGATATCGTCCCGTGAAATAGAAGTGTTATACTAAAGTTACCGGGTATAAGAGACAACATCTATTGCCTCGGTTAGTTAGTTGTTAATTTTCCTTCAATACCATCATGGTTGGGCGTATCATTTACCATAAGGTGAGCGTCCTGACCGTCCTGTACACTTTGTAACATAAAAAAGCTATAATAAGCTCGATGTAAGATGTAAGTTTTTATCTGATTATAATTAAATGTCACAATATTTTGTTGAATGTAAAAAATACATAAAGGAAACCCTCTCATCAAAAAGTTTACAAATCATTATTCTGGTAATTATACTTGTCACAAAACTGCATTGATTAATATTTTTTCTTTTTCCAGATTTGATCAACACCAATCTACAAAGACATTAACAACGTAGCTAGCAGGTGAGTCACGTTTCATTTTACCTATGTTATATTAGCTTAATTTTGGGAAGTAACTACTCGCAAATAGTAATGTTCCGTTTGTAGTTAATACGCGTTTATAACATTAGAGACACGCGATCACATAGCTATAGTGTGCAGACGTAATGACATAATTACGCTTTATCTATGCCACGGAATAAAAAACTAACGTTTGATCTGGATAAAATAAATAACACTTTCGTAGGCATTCCAGTCGTGTCTTAATGCATCCCTCCTGCGGAAATGCACTCCCGCGTTTCATCCAAAGTCCACGCCAAACATGTCGAAATGAAATATCGGTCGGACGGACTAGCACCATCCGACAGCGAACATGTAATATTCATATTTTATTAGTTCTCCCGGTTCACTAAAACGCTGTATTAGGTCCGTTGATGCCACGAATAATCCCGCAATTCATTTCTGTCCAAGTTTTATTGTGTCTGCTTGCAAATAAGCTTGAATAGATGGCGGGGGGGATTGTAAAAATAGCACCTAAATGTGGGCTCCTCGGCGGTGAGTAGGTGAATAATAAGTTGACCGGATAAATGCAAAATTATTTGTACTGCAAATATTTTGTAATAAGGCAATCCATGTAATGTGAGCTAAAATTGAACTCCAATAATAAGGCAGAATTGGATACTGAATACTACCGACATAAAGTTAGATACTTTGGAATTCCATTCCAAATATTAGAAATATAGTCATGATAAATCTGCTTTCAAAAAAAAATATTCTGGTTGTGTTCTTGTATATGTATTGACATATATATATATATATATATATATATGAGTACGTCATGAAAAGGAAGTAGGCACCTCTTTAAACCGCATGTAGCTAGAATTAGAATCGAGCACCCAACCGGAACTATCCGGCTCGAAGGACCATGACTAAATGTCGTATGCAATGAAAGGTAATTGTCGCTAAGCTTGAAACGTTGTTGTCTTATATTTTTTACCTTTATATTATTATTAAACTATCAGTAGGCACTTAAACGGAACAAAAGGGCAAGTTCTTACCTCCGACTTCCTAAATGCAAGGAAGTTTATAATATGCTTGACATCAAACACTGTAGGATACCGTTATACAGCTACCCTTTTTTTAGAATATGTTATATGAATTGCCTATTTTGTATCCAGTTCGTATGCCCAATTAAAAAACCTTGTGCTTTTAAATAAGTACCTTTTTTAAAAAGGTCTGTTATACTGTGGTGACTAATCTACAAACCATTCAACTTTCGGCATCCCTATTCTTTCTGCGTGCGTGTGTCGTATGAGAAAACTTAGAGGCAAAAGATTCAGCAGAGACCGCTCTTCAGACTCCCTAACCCTTTTAAAGTATTGCTATATCCAATCCGTCTCGATTTTAAAGGAAAACCCCTTCACAAGCTTGTAGTAAGCACTATGTTCAGTAGAGAAACGTTTAGTGTGCTGTTTAAGTACGTTTAGGCTGAAAGGCAAATGCGCTCGCCACTTGCCTGATGATGCTATGAAGGCCATCTGCTGCTAACAGCAATAAGTCCACTCGAAAAGAAATACGAAAAGTCGAAAGTAGATCGACACTGTATTCCAAATCCTAATAAACTGAGACAAGTAATGACTAATATGCCCATCCAATTTGAATTAGTAATGCCCATTGACATGTGACACCACACCACAAGCAAGCTATTTTTTTTTTTTTTGCACGCGTCTTCATTTGTTCCTTTTCTGTATATTCACTTAGAATCTAGTAAACGGTATTTTTATTGTGTTTAAATATTTAATGTTGTTGTTGAGCTGTCTTCTCTTTCTTTCTTTCCATTGTTATAATATTGCTCTATAAATGAAATAAGGAGATAACCGTATTAGCTTTTATGTTAATGGGCGAATATTCAGCAAATATGTGAGCATCACAGGCGCGCTAGGCACGCGACGGGGACGACCAGATATAATTAGAACGTGTAAACGTGATGGAGACCCCACCGGTTTTAGTTGTTTGCCCTAAATTTGTTGAAACTACCGCATATTTGTATATTATATTTCAAGATATACATCGCCAATCCTCACAGTATGGTTATTCAATGGAACCTGAGCGCAAATATTGCATACACAATTGGTGTAAAAACCATTATAGCTGTATTAAATATATAAACCTACTACACTTTTAAACGAAGCTTTTATACCTTACTAGCAACGTGCCACGGTTTCACCCGCGAAGTTCCCGTTACTGTTACAATTTAGAAATAATATATAGCATATGTGATATTCTGATATGAGTGATATGTTCGTATTGTTGTTCAGTTTCATCAAAAACCATCGTTCCGTTTAGAGGTGAAGAAGCAACTAGTATTAACTAGCGACCCGCCCTGGCTTCGCACGGGTGCAATACTGATAATAGGCACGTTCCCGCTGCATTTATTTACGACATCACATTAGAAACCTCTAAAATAACAGTAATTCTCCACTATTTAATGGATGTATTATACATATTAACCTTTCTCTCATCACTCTTATCAATTTAAAAAAAAACCGCATCGAATTTTCGTAGTTTTAAACATTTAAGCGAACATAGGGACAGAAAAAGCAACTTTGTTTTATACTATGTAGTGATGTGATATGAGTATGACAGAAGTCTTTACTCATCAAACAAATGGTTGTGTATGGCCACATAAATCTAGTTAACGCGAACGTTTAGCATACACTCGCTAAGAAACAGCCTAAGTAACTTTATTGCATATCATGTAATACGATAATTAATCCCATTGCATACATTAAGCATTACGTGTCCGAGAAAAAACACGACTCTTACTAGAAGCGGTAATAAAAACAATGTTTGAATAGTTTTCAACAAACGGCATTGCCTTGTGCAATATTGCATGATGCGGGCTTCTTTTACGTAAGACGCCGTCTGAGGAAACACAATGTGTCGGTGTTCAATGGACGCTTATGTAAAGTTTGTTTATATTATAATGACCTTAATCTTGAAAAAGTTATCTTATGCGTGTATTCAGGCTTTTAAATCCAAAATACAGAAAAATATAATTTTTGGGTGTATATGTTTCTTAAAAGACGTGCTAAGTACCTATACAAATCATAAGTCGGTAGAAATCGTAGAATGTTCTTTTTCTTGAGACTAAGACGTACATAAAACGTGATTTTAACCCAAGAAGGCTTAAATTCCTCAATTTACCTACATTCTGAGTAGTGTATCCTAAACCATTTCATGTAAATTGTTGCTAAGACGACAGCATAAGGTTTGCGCTGTGAAAATATATCAGATCTCATGTAGAGCCAAGCTTCTGAATCTACACGATGACACTTCCTACCCTTACTTCAACAAATTCTACATACATTAATAATGTATAGCTTCGCCGTTTCGCTACATCAAGAAGGTGATCCGAATATTTAGTTTCTGACCTAAACTAAGTAAGTAACGAACTTTTAACAACAACAACATACAACTAAATCATCCTTGAAGTTTGAATTTCTTGCGACAATATTGCGAACCTTGGTAATTTTGCCCGCATCATTTGATATTTAAGATCAAGTTGTCATGATAGTCTTTATTAGTTTCGAAATAACAACTAAATATAGGTAAAAGTAGATTGTATACCATCGGCCCCACATGTTGCCTACTAGCTATCCCACGACCAAATAACCCTATTGTTTACATTTTAAAAATAATATAAACAACACAGCAACGTTTTCGTATTTCTGGGATAAACGGATGAGCTATTTTGTATATATCAATTGAGTATTAAAGATTCATTGAACTTTCGCGATTATATTGTTAATTATGAAGATACCTAGACCGTGACATAAGTTTCAGGTTGCCAAACGGCAATGCAGATGCTTGTTACTAACACGATCTCGTTTCAAATTCAATGCCGAGCAAATCAAATGTTGTTTGTTTTACAGTTCGTTAGGGAAATTCTCCCACGTAGTTGTGGAATAAAGATGTATTGCATCGGGGGTAATCGTAACCGATACCCGTGGAGCGAGTCCGTCACGCTATCGTGGAAGGATCTGATTGCAATGCCGATGGGTTGCCAGGCCTCCAGATAAAGCGGCCTTTTCGATTGATAGTCCGGCCAAAATTTAAGGCTTTTGAAAGATTACATTTTTTTTTCATTAAACCATTGAATACCGGGAATCCAGACACAATAGAAATCCATTGTGTCTGGCGTCTTAAGGCGTCATTGGCGGTCAAAGGTTTAAATTGTATTCTCCTGACTTGTCTAGTGAGTACAGCGTTTAGCTTAAATCGATTCGTGACCCGACGGTCGTGGGTGCGAATATCGCGGGTAATGTAACTTTGTGCAAATTAGTTTTTACGATGTTGCAGGCTGAATCATTTGATTGTTTAAAAAGAAAGATGATTCTGTGCTTCGTAGAGCACGTTAAGCCGTCGCGCGTCGGTTTCGGCTATAAGTGAATCGGACCCGCGTGGTGGGTTATGGCCCAGTCTCTCCATTACTATGATTTGCGGGAAGGCCCGTGTCTGATGATGATGAAATAAAATTCCTACCATGCAAAATGAGACTGAATGTGTCAGAAAAATTCTAGCAGAGAAATCGCTATGGCCAGGGACGCCAAATGACTCAGTCACAAAAAACATTGGTTTTCTATTGAATATGTTAAAAATAATCTAAACGGTTCGCACGTTACACTCAAAAGTTATGAACAAAAAGACTTAAAACCAGACTTTTCTGCCAGTTTCAGCCTCATGCATGCAATGCAGGTATGGCGATCTGGCAACCCTAGCTCTAGCAGGTCACGGCATGCAGTCACGGGTGCAGTCCCGCCTGCGTAACGCATAAGAAGCGTCTTGAACGTGCCCAAGGCTGATCTATACCCTTTAAAAGGCCATCCATACTAACTTATGTTCTCCGTTTTAAAACTCAAGCAACGTTATAAATTTCAAAATACCAATACGATAAGCATATGTGTAACTTTGCTACCTAAACATTAACTAAAGGTGCCGGGATCAATCCCCGTGCATTACAAACGTTTCTCATGGCTCTCAATGAATAGGATATGTCACTCCTTCACTCGTTTAATTCTGAATGTAGATTGATCTATCTGTGGTTCTTTATAAGGCAAGCTAATAGGTGTTATTTAAATGATCAACCACGCTTCTGGTACTTCTGATATTGCAAGTGTTCATAGGCTTTAGGCGGCCCGTAGGTGGTTGGCGACCTACAAAGTGTATGGTAAAACTTTATTTTTGTCTAAATTACTATCGCTGTTGGCTGCAGATGGCCTTTACAGCTTCACTGGACAAGTGGCGAGCGCAGATAGCTCAGTTGACTGGTCATCATCTCCCTCTGTGTTTAAAGCTGTAGAGTACACGGTCACGGTGCGCACGCGTCACGGATGCGCGAGCGCCGACTCACCGCCAACTTGCTGATTGGGTGCCGCTCATTAACCGAATAATTAATAGTGTCGTCATAAAACGATTAGCGATATAGCGTGACACGCGATTCGCGTTTTTGCCGCATTCTTTTGTAGTTGTTTATGTTAAATTTTTGTTTCTGAAAAATAAGCTGGATGAGAAAGGCGGAGGACCGGGATGTCTGGCGCAAAATGGGGGAGACCTATGTCCAGCAGTGGACTGCAATAGGTTGAAGAGAGAATCGTTCAGACCTTGTTTACGCACTATTCTTGTTGTGTTAGTTTGATTGTTAATCTATTAAAGTAAGCATAAATTTTCAATTGCGAACATGTAAGTCAAAGTTGCTAAGACTAAAATGCTGAAGAGCAACGGTACTATAGGCAAATTCTATTTGAAAAGGTGATGATAATCATAAAAAAGCATTATTTATAGAGACCCTAAGGAAAAGTAGACAAGTTAACCTTGCAAGTCGTGGTGCTTTCAAATATTAGAATTGACTCAGGGGATCTAAATCAGTTACGAGTATTGGTAACACTAATTAGGTTAAAGGTAACCCAATTATAGACTTTACGAATAAAATTTCAAAGCAAACAAGAAGAAATAAACATCCCAAGGGGTCGTCGAATGTTAGAATTCAATTAACCTCTAAACTCGAATAATCTGGTTTAGGCACCCACATGGTTTTATTCAAAATATAAGGTAAAATATATGATTTGCAGGCACGCGTACTTAATAAATACTGGATATGTTTCGTGCAAAATAAAAATGCTCTATTGACACAGATGCTCAATGTTATGTAAGATTGTGCTTGTTAATTAGATTTCTGGTCTTTGTAATTGTTTTTGACGAGTTGCAATACCGTTGGTTATTGGAATGGGAAATTAAAAACACTTGTAACTACAGGCTGCTGTTTACAAAACATTTAGTTGTGAATGGAAAATTTCAATATTAAAGAAACTTTGTTCTGCCGCTGATATTATAAGTAATATTTCTGTTTTCCTGTATATGTTTTAGTGTTATTATTAATATAGTGTGTGTCGGTAGGCTGTGATTCAAAGCTAGAGTGAACAAATATATAAGTAATAAAGGAAATTTTGACAACCAGCAGTTTATTTGATAGGTTCTCCCACATACATCCGAATATACAATGAGACTGGACAAGCCGCCAAGTTTATAGGCAGTCCCAGTTTCGCAATTTCTTTTCGGTTCTTACCTGTGAAAAGTTATTATATTTCTTGGTAAATTTACTGATTTATTGCGATGATGGCATGTTACAATTGCACAGGATGGCATTTTGGGAAAAAACGGTAATTTCTTCTAATATTCGTGCGTCTTGACTCTTCTCACAGAGCGTAAACTGGCAGCCAGTGTATGCTCGTTGAGCTTACATTTGTCGCACTTAAAAACGCGGCTTGCCCCATCTCCTGTATTGGGAAATCTGTGGGTTCTCCGTTATTCAGTCATCAGCGTTCACCTGAAATCATACTGTATATACAATTTAAAAAAGCTCTTTAGAAGGTACCAAATCTCTATACATTTTGTGCTAGTACTTTGAAGCGGTATCACGGCTTTATAAAACGACATTGTTAGCATTTTGTATAAGATATTTTTAGGCAAAGACCTTTACGATGTCGCAGATTTTCATGAGTCCAGCGCTATTGTTTGCAAAACCACACACATTAAAGTCAAATTAATGCCATTCTTGATTGAGTTAAAGACACCTACAAAGTATGTTTTATTTAAGATTTTCATAAATGTTTATTGCTACATTCTGTTAAATGAAAATGAAAAGTATTTATTCAGTTTAGGTCCTTACCGAACACTTATGAATGTCAAATGAAGCTACCACTGGTTCGGGAGGTAGTTTTCCACTGAGAAGAAACCAGTAAGAAACTCAGCAGTCACTCTTTTCAAAAAAATTGTGTTTAATACAGAATCATTTGTAATCAAAATAATTATATAAAGCAAATTATATTCATACATATACAATTTTTATCATATTAAGTATTGGTAAAAATATAATAATCTACAAAAGTATTATTAAGCAGTTAACTATTATATAAATCTAAATAGATAATAACAAAAAAAAAAGTAGTGCAGGCGTGGTGGTCCATGAGTTTTTATCATTTATATAATCTTCGATACTATAGTAACCTTTTTTCATTAAAATCGACTTTACGTGAGACTTAAATGAGTTTGTTACGGTATCTCCAGGAGACATCAAATAACAGACTTTTAGACGTTAGTTACTTATTATTATTATTATATATATTAAAAACAGATTGATAATTTTATTGGTTTAAACAATAGTTAAGTACTGTTCAAATATTGATTTTTATTGATTAAGTCATCAGCTCATATAACGTTTTCACCGAGGGGCACGAGCCTACCCGTAAAGGGTGTATAACCTTAGTCGTCCACGTTGGACAAGTTCGGTTTAGCCGACTTCAAGCACAACCTTTGAATCTCTTCGCAGCCGTGCGCAGGTTTCCTCACGATGTTTTCCTTCACCGTAACACCTTCAACTTTTATGAGCTGATGATGAATAATTCAAGCGGCTGTCACATGTTTGGCGACTTATTAGAACATTAGGATATCATGAAATAAGGTCAGGGATTCTCAAACTTTTACATATAGTTCTAATATTAATGATCACTTCATCCGTGTTCCATAACAGAGTCAGTGTTTTCACGTGCGCCAATGGAAAAGCGCGATTAAAGCTTGTCCTTATATGAAGTCCGGTTTGTCGGTTTTCGTGCAAGCGTCGAGTGGACGGTCACGAGGGGCTCCTTGTATGGCGGCCAACTCGCTCTACGGACCATATGGTTGCTGCACTTCCCGGTCAAGGTCGAGTGCTTTACTGAATACAGAACTTGTTAAGTTGAAGTACTTACGTTACAATTAAAAAAAAAACTTATTTTGAAGATTTCAAATATTTTATGGGTTGGAAGTTGTATGTGTAAGTGCAAAAGGCATCTTTGTTTTATATTTGGAAGTAAAAAACATATTATCCTGGTTATATCTTTAGCAGTTTCAATCATACGATTAATTAGACTCATTCCTCTCACACAATAATAATGAGTTGAAAATTAACTCTTTTCATGTCGTTAATCAAAAATCAAAGTCAATAATAAACTGGGAACCATAAATTCTAAAGATTAAAACAACGCTTATAATAAGGTATCTAGCTATAAAATTTATGTATACTCGTATACACACATTTTATAAATAGTATAAGATTTTTTTATAGGATAAAAATCGTGTTCCTATTTTTAAAATAATTTAATAATATAATGATAATAAACACAAAAAATATGCACAGTCTATTAAAAAGACATTATTAGCTTAATAAATAACAACATAGCTTTTAAGAGTAATCATAGATTGAACGTAATTTCGATTGCCCAGTGCTTTAATCTTTTAAGTCCATTTTACTACATAGCTTGGTGAAAACGAAGCCAATTGGAGTGGGATTGGTTTCAATCAATGGCCGCCTTAACAAAGCCGGTAATCAGTTTTCCCGTTCGTTAGTGGTTTTAACAACGCGTACAGTTTCGAGCCAATACCACCTTAACCTTCTCCAAAACAAGGGTTATTATCCCAAGCTTATTCAATGTTTGAAAGATAGTCACTAGCTTTCGGGACCCACAGGTTTACTAGGCGGTATATTCGGCACCTAGGTAGGAACCATCGCAATTACAGATATCGCCCCATGAAACATGAGTGATGCACTGTGTTTGGGGATGAGGGCACTGTACGAGTAGCTAGGAAAGTAAGAAATAATGAAGAAATCTTAGTACCATCAGTTTAGCAAATTGGCCGCCTTCAATTGAAAAAAGGTAAAAATTGGCCGCCTTTAATTGAAAAAAGGTAAAAATTGGCCGCCTTCAATTGAAAAAAGGTAAAAATTCAAGGTACCAGAAAAAGATCAAATGGAATAATCTTAATTCAGTTGCGGTTTACAGATTTAATTTTATACGTAACGTAATACGACGTATATATTGGCAAGGGCAACTCAAAATGCCCTCTAGCTCGAAGGACCGACAACGACTTGCGGAAGGTCTCTGGTGGTTTCATGGGCAAACCCTGATATCAGGCTGGTTATGGCAAAATCCTAAAGATCATTGTCCAACTCTGGACATCTATAGATTTATGTTTAATGCTCCAAGGGTTGAAATAAAAACTGAATATACCTTTGCATCACTACATAGTATAAAACAAAGTCGCTTTTTCTGATCCTATATCCTTGTGTGCATAAATCTTGAAAACTACGTAACGTTTTTTTAATAGATATAGTGATTGAAGAGGAAAGTTTGTATGTATAATAATTATACCATTAAATAGTGGAGAAAGTATTTTTGAGGTTTGCGGCGGTACCGGCCAGCGTGGACGGCGGGAGCGTGCCCACTATCAGCATTGTACCTGTGCGAAGCCGGGGCGGGTCGCTAGTTAATAAATAAGTAACTTTTAAGTTAGACGGCAAATACAGTTACACGGGCTGATTGGCGGGAAATAATATTATACACGTGCAATCGGTTTGTATTTCTAGTCTGACTGGACAGGAAATTACCTGTCTGGATACTTGATTGACATTTTTCGAGATTGATCCGTAGATTGGATTGGTTATGCTGAATCGTAACCCTGCAATATACTTACTCGTATAATTAGCTAGAGAAAGAAATTTCTGAAATGCTAATCATGAAATTAGTCCAACGCCTGGTTTGGTGGGACTGAGTGTTTTATGTCATCGAGGGATACGTGTTTAAATTAATTACCTTAAATTGAAGTTATAACGGTTTAAGTAATTGTTATTATTACCAAGAGCGTCGGTGGCTCATTGGTGTGGACTGTTGCCTTTCGACCTGAGGGGTGCAGGTTTAAATCCCGGCACATACCAATGCCTTTTCGAAATTTTATGTATGTTTATCCGACGCTCTTACGTCGAAGGAAAACAACGTCATGAGGAAACTTACGCACGTCGACGAAGAAATTCAAGGATTGTACTTGAAGTCGACCATTCTGCACTGGGCCGCGTGGAAGACTAAGACACTCTACGGGTGGGCTCGTGCCTCGGCGGGGACGTACTGAGCTGATGGTGAATGGATTGTGATTATGTGCGTTACGTATTTTTAAAACGGAGTAGAGAAAATGATAAATAGCGAGGCGGAAGGAGCATTTGGACCTGCGGTTATCTTACTTTCTTGACGAAACATAACATAGAGCATCATTTCACGCGGGTTTTCTTGAACCGTGGTATAACCTCGATCGAGACGGCCTATCTATGCCGCATCATGATTCTCCCCGATTTTCTTCATATCCTACCAAAACAAAATGGTGTTTAAAATCAGCCGTTTTGAATTTCTATGCTTTTAATATATCCAGTGGCACTTGCACTATAAAGATAAATCTAATAAGACCTCATATGCTAAAATCTGTCAATCCGTGTAGACTGTAGCAGGTCACGTAGAAATCTACATACATACGCTTGAAAACCATAATCATCCTTCGGCAGTCAGGTAAAATGTGTGTACTTGATATGACATCTATGCCGAACTATTGCTAACAAATGTACCTATATCATATAAAGAATTGCAGAAACAAAGGTGAAACAAAAGATAAGTCAAAACGCACACTAAAACTTCATAGCAACGTGGCGATACATACTTGTATTTAAAACAATTTCACATATATTCAAGCCGAATTCTGTACCAAATTGTATACTGTTCCGGTCACACGGTGTTATTGAAGCAGTTCCTTTTGTTTCGTTACTGTTTAGCATAAAAATAAACTTTCTTGGCATCCATGCCGGGTCAATGGGCATCATTAATCACCATAACAATAACATGCACCAGTGCAGAGTATTCCGCCCTCAGATGCTTAAACACATGGAGAAATTTGGAATGTTTTAAAGCAGTTATGGTTGCCGTATACCATTATTCAATACATATTAATACCTAGTCATCATCAGCTCATTATATGTCCCACCGAGGGGCAAGAGAGATCCAGAGCTGGTTCGAATCCCATGGAGAGACAGCAAAGTGAAAGTCATTTTGTAAAGTTTTTTCTGTAGCATTATCTTGTCTGTTTACTTACCAACACCATTGTTAAGGATATTTATATCAAATGTGTTTCTCCACGTAGCTAAGCTGTTATAAACGAATTCCAGTTAAGTGATGAGGAAATAATACTGCGCCATCACAAAGTCGATGATTGTATCCCACGAACCAGATAATGCAATAACAAGCGATACGTAACATGCAAATAACAGAGGTAGCGGCAAATCTGCTATTGCAACCCCAAGATGGTAAATGCAGTTTGGAACTGCGCCTCGGATCAATCTTGTCTCATTGCACGCAATATGGTATTATCCAACCGTGACATTGACAATTTATAGATCGAAATGGATCCCACCTACGTGCCAGCCATTACAGCACAACGTATACTTATGGAGATTCCAAATTACACGTGTGACGGCAAATGCGAGATGAAGTAAAATTAAACAGATGCGTACTAAAACTATAAACGCATAATTATTGAGGACCATTCATGTGTAGTTATTAAATTTCACTTTGTATGATTCTCAAGAGTTAACGGCAATTATAAGTTTGAGAAGAAAATCGTTAGGCATTAAACTGAAGTCGTTGCCCAATAGCTAAGCCATACAATGGGCCCTTTTCAAACTACACAAGAGATTTCAAACTTTATCACAAAGTATAATTAGTTCATTTTTCTTTGGAAAGAACAAGGCTATATTAAAGATATGGTTAAGTATAATTAAGTGGAACCAATTGTAGGACATGGCAGCGCAAGCGACCTCGACTCCTCGCTATCTAGATAGAATTCTTGTTTTTTTGCCTTCTTTATCTACAGCTGCAGGATGATAATTGAGCTTGCGGCGTGTAGATATAACCTTGCCGCTTGAAATACGCACGATGTACGTATGAAATTGCTAATGGAGAAATGAACATGTGAGTTGTTGGGTTGTGGCACACACATGGTGGGCCGCCTCTCCCCTCGGGTCGTCGCCTTCAGTGGCTCTTTTTATTTGGTAGTTTTAGTTCCATCCGCGCCTGCACCGCGTGTTGACGTGTCCGCTATTACCGTTCACAATTGAATTGTATGTGTCAAAGACTTAAATTATTTAGTATTTAGTGAAGTTAATTGTGCCCTTGGATTGTTTTCAGAGTAGCCAGTTTATTCAGGTACATAAATAACAACACGTTTTATACTATGAGTATGTACATATTTATATTCATAATAAATTAAATTAATGAATATATATACCTGTTTCATGGGCTAAATACAGGATGACGATTTTATTGAATTATTATCTATATTTTAATTGAATTACTTTACTCTTATCTGATATATAAATATATTTTCCTATACGTATGGCATACGTATACATGTATATTACGTTTCATGTTTATTTATTATTGGGCTCTGCAGAAATTAAAGTTATTGATATTCAAGTAATATCAAGGGCACTCATTCGACACAAAATAAATGTTGTACCAATATAGTTAGGGGTTAATTGTTTTCCTTCAGACATTTGAGCTATAAGGATGTGATTAAAGTCAATAAAAAAACAGTGCCAAATATCGCGTGATCAAAGAATTTGCGAAATACATGCGAAAAATAAATGGGCATGCGGTAATTGAGTATTCACAACTTGTACCCCAAAAGTTGGGGGCGGCTGGACGAGGGGAACCCATGTTTATTGGAATAATAAGAATGTTGTCTGTGACAACTTTGGCCCTTTTGTCAAACAAAATGTTATTTGTATTTATGGCCGTACATACATTGGCAATGTTTATGAATTAAATCTAGAGTTTTAATACTAAACATTTATTTTATTTATAATAAATAATAATGTGAGGAGTTAATTGTGGGAAAAGTTATAAATAAATAAAAAAATATCCATAGACATACACACAGCGCCATCTAGCCCCAAACTAAGCATTAGCCTGGAATATGGGCTCTAAACAACGGATAAACATACTAACATACTTTTTTTGTAAATAAATACATATTATACATAGAGACACCCAGACCAATACAAACAGACTCCAGGCACAAAAATGTTTGTACTGCCCGGGATCGAACCCAGAACCTGTTGTAGTAGCCGACGTCTCGACCATAACACCACGTGGGTCGTCAGTGGGAATACCTAGCTTATAAAAACTCACTCTTCTTACTTGCCTACTTCGAAACTATTTTGTTTGTGAATTAATATTATAATAAGTTCTATTGAAATTTGGACCTCCTTAACCGTAAGTGCGTCGGATGATGCATATTATTATTTCGAATTTCGAAAACCCAAATGTATGATGTGTAAAAAGTGTTTAAAATACCTGTTCTCCTACCATGCCACCAACGATAACTTTTTGATATCATTTACCTGAATTAAGCAATTAATGTCAGAGAAGCTTACGTGGCTTGGTTTTCATTTCGGCAAAAACTTTTTCCGAAATGAAAACTATGACTGCTGACTGTCAAGGTGAATTACAATAATGACCTTCGTGCCTGTGGCTCCTCGCTCCTGAATGGGTCGATGAATGGAAATGTATACGTTTGAATATATTCAGGTTATTCTGATTTGATTCGTGCAATAATGTCGCTGGGGTCGTTAAAATGGCGCGGCCGATGAGGGTGCGGAATATGACCTGTATTCCTGCCTGTATTTCGGGCTAGATTGGGATTTGTTTGCCCCATGCGGGCGTTGCCATAGGTACGAGACCCCACTGTAATTAATGAAGTCAGACCCTGTGTAAATTTATGTCATTTAGGTCCGTATTCTAGAACGAGACTCATGTTGATGTTTACTCAAATTTAGAAAGGAGAGGCGCTATCGTATAGAGCACTCTCTCGTTCTAACTCTATTCAAGTGAAGATCAACGCTTAAGTCTTGTTCTCGAATACGAGCCTTATAGTTTGAGGAGATGCAAACATAGTATTTTTTAAAATTGCTCATTCCTCGTCATATCAGTGTTGATTGAAAATAAAAGATAAAAAGATACGAATAAAGAGGAATGCACTCATAAGATTTTGCAACTATATAATGATAAGTACAGATAATTCAAATAGTCGCTATCGATGACAGCGTTTGCAATTTTATCTTTTAACTGGTAAATTGGCATCGTCCTTCGATCTGTTGTACAGTCAGCAATAAAAGTGATCGTTATGGCGTTAAGAATCTGTAAAGTCAGCAATAAAAGTAGCCGTGTATCCAAGTATTGGAAGTTGCCAAATGAAATGTTCAATTTATTAATAACTACTTTTCACAAAGATACTTGACAGAAAGAACATGTGTCATTTAAGTAATATACTGAATTGCTTGTAAAGATTATTTTTTAATCAATACAATCCCAAACTTATCTGTTAAAACATTAAATAATGCGTAAAACAATGTTTTGTTTTTATTAGTTGTTGAAGCGAAAGGGCATTGGTAAAGTAAAAATAGGTTAATATAAACTGCTGACATTTCGTTAAGTAAGTGTCGTGAAAGCAGTAGACCTTAAGTAATTTCCGAAAGTATTTTTATAAATAAATATATAACGACCTTTGTCGGTAACAGTACTTTTTACAACTCAGACAGAATTAATTCTATTTACAATTGCCTAGTACAAACATAATTCAGACCTATAGGGCTGCCATAAAAATGAGACTTCCTTATTAAAATCCCTTGCTATGTTAGTAATATTAATATTTTAAAACAGAAAGTAAATGGATTTTATAGAAATAAAAATAAAAGGTGAAAACAATACAATTTATGGCAAATTTTGCTATACTTTTCAATAAACGCAACATTCAGTTGAGTTATTGTAAAAAGTCCCGACACGATTCCAAAACAAAAGAGTGACATCATAAATATGGACCCAATCCAATGAAGTGTTATCCGGAAAGTTTTCATGATAACGGAGATATTATTTGACTAATATGTCAGTTATGAAGAGGTTCTTGTTAATATACACAGAAATCATAACTACTGTGGTAAAGACAACCCTGCCCTTTACATATTACCGGCTAGCCGGGCCTGGCCCTTCGTATCCGGTCGCGCCCGTCTGCTCCGCTAATGCCGAAGGGTTACAAAGCCTCATTGTTGCCTTTATATTTATTCGATACCTACTTGCTTTTTAACAGGTACATTTTGGACGTCGCTTTTGTATGCACCTGTAGGTAGCGTAGTGCAATGTGTGCTGTGAGAGAGTATTTTACTTGAACTTTTGTTTGAAAAGACATGTATATATATATAAATGTATAAGTTATATTAAATGATAATATCATTTATATATTTTTTTATAACATACCATTGTGCGTTCAGTACTTAAAACCCTCTTCTTTTGCTCGTTTTTATGCCGCGACTCGCTTAAATCGATAAAGGTTTTTGCAATTTAGGCCAACTAACCTTTACTTAGAGTGTATTGAATGATCGAAAAAAAAACAATTATATTACGCAATTATACACATATTCCATAAAAACAAAAGACAATACTAACGGAAGTCTTCTACCGAAGCGGTATGGGAAATAGGTATTGGCGGAAACTTCTGCGAACAGCAATCCCGAGTTTTCCTCCCGCGACGAACACAAATAGATGTGATTCATTGAATGTTGCTGCACTGGTGTTATCTAGATTCAGTACCTTGTATCCGCAATGGGTTGATCATTAAAATAGTAATATACCTATAGGTACGACAACACGAGAGTTACTAGGCATTTTCGTCTGGATCGTCACATATTACCAGTTTAGATGGCGGACAAATGCACACCTGTTCCATAAAACATGAAGGTTATTGGCAAAAGATAAGGCTTCATTGACTACTGTTCGCTTAACATTGCAAGATATCAGAAAAAAATAACGAGGGATAAACCTTCGATTTTATGATCGAAGGGATTAACATAGATTCACTTATTTCCTAACTGTTATGACGATATATGATAATGGGACAAAACATGTTATATGCGAATATATACAAAAAATAAATCAGAAAACATCTTCTGGTTTTAAATTACTTATTTAAAAATAGGCCATTCAAAAGATAAATACCTACCACATGTCTCTTTGCAACATGTTCAAACAAACGTTGTTTTTATAACCAGCCCGTTTAGGCATCTGTATTTTTTTCCTTTATTCTATTTTTATCAATTGTTTATGGTGAGTAAGGCATGTGCGGCACGAAGCGGAATTACAGTCACCTGCGTTATTATAATGCATTTTAACTGTCTTTGGCAAGCGGTCTGAGAATTGTTCACGAGGTCGTGGGTACGAAATTACGAATCCTATGGAATTACATAGTGCAAGCTCCTTTCAAAGTTGTGTGTGGATAATGAAACTAATAACTTAATTTGTGTAAAAAGAAATTTTTTTTATTTAATGAGCTCACTCTCACTTCTTTCTTGGACGCAATCTATCCTGGTGGAAGATAAGTTTTCTAAGATGGAACGAGATCAAAGACAACCGCTGTCTCCCATCAGAGGAGACAGTTTCCATTTAAACTGGTGGGAGATTTAAACTTGGTATTTATAAAAAGCCGGTTACCTCTGGTTAGGTAGTTATCAAATTATGTCATTTTTAAATCCACGATTAAAATCTCTTAGCACTGCACAAAAAGGATTTAATCGCTCACTTATATAGTGTTTTACATTTATGGCTCGCCTTGTTTTTATTAATTCCTTTTTAAAAATATCCATAAAGAGCTCGAGCCATGATGGCAAACATACATTTGGTAAACATATTGACATAAATGTCTAAACTTGTAACTGAACGTGGCTGAAATACTGGCATTCGACAATTTACTTTTTAACATAATATGTAGATCTCCCTCTACAAAATTTCAAAGCTGGATTGTGGAATTCGAAATTCAAAGATTTGATTTGTTCCATTTTTCAAAATATTTGAGACCGAAGGCAGGAATTCTGCAATAATCAGTGAAACTGAACCCATGGGTGAGTGCCAACGGCTTCCAGTCACGACTGAGTCCTGTTATATGACGCACTCTAGGCACAGGGTACTGACCCATTGTTCAATTTATAAGGAGCTTTGCTGCTCCCACATCATAATTTGAGCATGTGGGTGGTGGTAAGGCGATCAGACCTTATGCGTATGATTCTAAATGACTAAGGACTTTTTAAAGAGTAAATCTCTACGTTTAGAAATTCATAAGAATATGTTTTTAAAAAGATCTTTCATAACTTGAAAACAAAGGTTCTTCCAATAATAATTATGGCAAGACTTAATAAAAATATTAATAATCAAACGTAAAATGTATTGTATGTAAAATATGTAATAAATTCCAAACTGTCTTAATTTAACTATTTAAGTGGCACAATGTTCAAGAATTGGCATTCAAAGTGAGAGGTTTAAGACACGTTTATGTCGTGACCCTTCTAAATATTTTTATAACACCATAGATATGAGATAAGTATAATGCGGTCGTGGACCATGACGCTGAAATCACAGGACTTAACATTTTATTTGTGTTTGGAAAAATATTTACATATCTATTTAAAACATGAACCAGTGCTTAAAAACACATCTTTACACTTATTATAAGTCCCTCTCATGAAGTTTCTAGTGACCAGATTCCCCGCTATTAATATAAATCCCATTTCGTTATTCTTAATTAGAAATCCAATTATCAGATATGAATGGTATATTATATGGTATATTACTCAGTAGGCTATTTTACAAGCGCGAACCCATACATTCGTGAACATGGCTACAGCGGACCTAATAGTGCATCCGGCATCCAACCCGTTTTCATCGGACGGTGCAACGACCTTGAGACGTCATCTGTGAACTTATGAACCATTTGATTTCGCGGTGAGGACGGACGTTTGTCTGATGACCTCCTCTTTCTCTCCTTTATAAACATACATTCAACAGAAAAAATAACAGGTGGTAGACTCGGTACTGAGTCGTTTAGGTAATTACCACCGCAGTGCCAGATATCGTCCCGTGAAACAAGACTGTGTGCACTTTTGTGTTTCGGGATGAGGGCACAGTAGCTAGTGAAATTACCGGGTATAAGACACCTAACATCTGTGATCTCGGGGAACGGGCGCAGTGCTGCATTGATGGAGAATAATAACTGTCTATCGGTTGTTGGTACAATGCCGCTATGTAATGGTTAGGCTGTCATTTATCATGAAGTGTGCGACCTGACATTCCTGTACACTTTATAACAAAAAAAATAATGACCCGAGAAAAGAACATAGATTCATTGTTATCTTATCTTTATTATTAAAATATATTTCATCTAACTGGAATGTGAATCTGCCATATTCATTCGAATTAAACAGAAGTTAATCACGTCCTAAATCATTGTGAAGCGTGACTAAAAAAGATTGAACTCCTGTAATTATATCTAGCTTTTATGGCAACACAGCTATCCAAAATGAGCGATGACGTACTGACTCTGTGAATGATGATATTAAATGGCGAGATCAGTTTTTGTAACAAAACCAGTTTTTACAGCATTGAAAACTGTTTGTGCCGTGTTATTTCGCGAGTGCTGTAATTTGTATGTGTTGAATTGCCTTAATAACATTCGTCTACAAGGAAAAGATTCGGTTAATGCTATACGTAGACGTTGTTTTGCAATTGGACGCAATTTGTTAGTCTCTTTTGGTCGAAAATATCACCTTAATAATTATTACCGAAAAATTAGGTAGGTTAGGCGGTTATCAACGGCTGTTAAGACAGACGTGTATTTATTTTTTTTCTATTTCGACAGATAAATAAATAAATATCCACTGACATTCACACAACGCCATCTAGCCCTAAAAAACTGATAAACATACTTATGTGCATTTTTTTTGTGAATACATACATATTATACACAGAAATCACCCAGACCAATACAAACAGACATGTTCATGCACACAAATAAATGTTTGTACTGCCCAGGAATCGAACCCCGATCTCTTGGTGTAGTAGTCAACGTCTCAACCATTACACCAAATGGGTCGTCAGGTAGTCGAAACTCTCTCTTCAACCTATTGCAGTCCACTGCTGGACATAGGTCTCCCCCATTTTGCGCCAGACAGAGTCGAGACTAGCGAAAAGTAAAAACGAAATTGCAGCTTTTGAATGCAAAATAGGAGCAAACTTTAAGTAGATGACATGACATCTATACTAATATTATAAAGCTGAAGAGTTTGTTTGTTTGAACGCGCTAATCTCAGGAACTACTGGTCCGATTTGAAAAATTCTTTCAGTGTTAGTTAGCTCATTTATCGAGGAAGGCTATAGGCTATATATCATCACGCTACAAGCAATAGAAGCGGAGCAGCAATGAATAATGTTTCAAAATCCGGGGGGAAATTTTCTTACTTGGAGATTCCGCTGCGTACGCTGCGTAAACGGTTAAAGTTTCGCAAAAGTCATGTACTAGAGTATTGTTACATTTTTAAAGGTCTACAAAAAAGTCCGCGACAGCGTATGTCTGTCTTTTAAGGTTAGCTCCCTATAACATATTTTTTGCTAAAAATTTTTTCTTAAATAATGCATCATTTTGCGAAGCTATTTTCATAAATATGATATCAATCCTTATCCAAATAAATACTTTATTTATCACAAGTATTTCATTTTAAACAAAATTGCCCTTTACATCACTCAATTTAAATGAATATCTTATGAGATATCGCAGTTTTAACTCACCTATATAAACGAAGTAGCGGGTGAAAGAGAGCGTTAGGCCAAAGTAACTATTCCACGCGGACGAAGTCGCACGCAAAAGCTAGTTTTAAATATAAATAAATATCCACTGACATTCACATAGCGCCATCTAGCCCCAAGTTAAGCGTGAAGTCTGTATTTTGGGAATTAAATAACGGATAAACATACTTATATACATTTTTTTTGTTAAAACATACATATTATACATAGATTACACCCAGACCATTACAAACTTGGTGTTGCAGTCGACGTCTCAATCATTACACCAAATGGGTCGTAAGGTAGTCGAGACTAGGAAAAGTAAAAACGAAATTGCAGCTTTGAATGCAAATAGGAGCAACTTTAGGTAGATGACATGACATTTTAAATATTATTTGTTAAAGATGACGCTCATGATGAATATCTATAATAGTTAGTGAAATTAATGGTAAACCAGACAGACATCTGTCGTTTGGGTGATGACGGGCGCAGGACATGTTGAAACTTATTACTACCTCAGCCATTTATTTCTTTTAACACTGCATGTGACATGGGTAGGCGTCTCACTTTAGAAATAATAAAAACAACATTAGTTTTACAAATTTAAGTAAAAAACATTTAATCGTTTATATTCTGTGGTCTTAATACTAAACCTGTTAATCATCATTAATCTGGGATTGCTTAAGAAAAATAAGTTTGGATAATAAAAAAGGTGCGATAAAAAAAATTGAATGATTTAACGCTTAAGGATTTCGTTAGTAGGGCTCTGGGGCGTTACTAAAAACAAAATATGTCGTCAAAATTTGTCGAATTGACGTTTACAGGAAGATTTCGTCGCCTGCGTCTCGCGCCAGTCATGACGCGGAGCTTACTGTTTGTTTAGTCTCAGATCACTAAGGTTTTTTGAGGGGCTACCAAGATAGCTTGACGATTCATGTGGTGTAATGGTTAAGAAGTCCGCTACTTCACAAATAGTTCAGGGTTCGATCTCCGTGCTTTACAAACATTTATGCAAATTAACACATTTGTTTCTATGTATAATATGATTTAAAAAAAGGTGTAAGTGTATTTATCCGTGTGAATGTCCGCGAATATCAATTTATACATTAAGTTTTTGCACACAGTATAATCTATAATTCATATATATATAAGTAACTCCGATGACTCTGATATACACTGATTTAACATAATTGTTTGATTTAAAACAAGCATAAATGTTGAACAAAATTTAATGTCGATAACTCTGAGGTAACTGAGACAGGCAATACATGTTGATGCCCATTATGTAATTGATATTATAAATACTTAAACTATTAAACACTTATTACATTATGCGAATTGCAGGAAGTCTGCAGATCAACGGTCTGCAGATCGCATCGTGTAATAAGTGCTTTAGCCGCGAACAGTTGCACAGCCAGAGCTTTCAATAGGACAGTGTTAACCCACTTGAGCGCGGCAATAATTCACTCACGATCGCCAAATCGGTCTCTATCGCGTACACTGGAAACCGGCCAGATGCCTGTTACTCGTCGCATTAACATACAAACTTCTTGCCAAATCTGTTCACTATATCCTTTAATGCAAAGCCTTTAGCATAAACCTAAGTATTTTTTTAAATAAAAACGAAAATATCGAATGAAATGAAGTGTCTATGTTACTTAATTATCTGCCCAAGTAGGTATTGTAATTACTTTAAGATTTCTTCCAAATAAAATAGAGGAGATTTATTATCATTCCCACAGCAGCATTCATTTTTAGGGTTTCGTAGCCAAATGGCAAAAAACGGAATTCTTATAGATTCGCCAAGTCTGTCTGTCTGTCCGTCCGTCCGTATGTCACACCCTTTTTTCTCCGAAACTATTAGCACTACACTATTCAAACTTTGTAAGTATACGTATTCTGTAAACCGCTATTAGGTTTTAATAAGAAACTTGAAAATATAAGAATAAATTTTGGGGTTCCCCATACTTTAAACTGAAACTCAAATTTTTTTCATCGTACCCGCACGTGTGGGGTTTCAATGTGTAGATCTTGAAATATGGTATTGAGGTTTTTAATAACATTTTTTTTATAAATTGAATAGTTTGCGCGAGAGACACTTCCAAAGTTGAAAAAGTGTGACAAGTGTGTGTGTGTGTTAAAATTGTAGTAGATGCCTAAGTAAATACAAATAATTATATTTTATGTTACTTGCTGCCTTCACCTTCACTTGGAACCCTTCACGGGCGAGTCCGACTCGCGCTTGGCCAATTTTTTAAAACTTAAGTGCTTGCCTATCGATTATTTTTAACAATACTGTTGACATTGAAGCAATGATATACAAATGTTTAAACGTCGAATAACATTATGTACATTGCCGAAGTCAATGAAGCATGAAATTAAGACATGCGGGACGTTCATGGTATTTCCTTATTATGAAATACCGAATATATCTCTGACAACAGCTTTACGATCTTTATTATTAAATTTTAATATTGATGTTTACTTTGATACAGTTTACTGGATATAATTGAAACATACATTAGGTTAATATTGTTAATGTTTTTAAAAGTAAAATGTATTGTTGTTCTGCCCTTCAGGGTCCACATGTGAACTATTATTACAAATGGACACCTTTTAACTTCATGTGGTATGCAATAAACAATTGAGAATTAAAGTGAGTAAAATATAACGTTAGCTATGATTTTAAATCAGACTGTATTTTATTTTAGCTTTTTATGTCTTTGATGTCCGTTGCTCTATTTACAGATTTACGGCTCGGTATGGTCGGTTGAATGCCCTAATAAATTATATTGAGCATTTCATATAACTAAAAGTAGATATCGTCGCCATTGCAATATTGGATTGGAACCCACAAATACAAAACCCAATTTGTCCATAGCCGATCGGGAAGGCCTGTGCTCTGCAGTGGGAGTTATGGCTGGTTTATATTGAAACTCAGTATGTTGTTAATTTTATATTTAATAAAGTCGTGCTTTCCGTTTCTATAAAAAAAAATTGTATAAATAAATAAAATAAATAAATATCTACTGACATTCACACAGCGCCATCTAGCCCCAAGTTAAGCGTTAAGCCTGTTTTACGGGTACTAAACAACGGATAAACATACATATATACATTTTTTTTTGTAAATACATACATATTATACATAGAAAACACCCAGACCATTACAAACAGACATGTTCATGCACACAAATGTTTGTATTGCCCGGGGATCGAACCCGGAACCCTTGGTGTTGCGGCCGACCTCTCAACCGCAACACCAAATAGGTCGTCAAGTATAGTCCAATTACAAACCGCAAACAGAATACCAATATGTGGATTAAACTAATAGACATACACATTTTCTCTAATAGAACAGCGAAAAACGTGCTCCGACGTAACCAGAATATATAACAATACCTTATTTGTATTTACAATGACGCGGCAGAAAGTTCCACGATTGGAAAACGGCACGGAAACTTGACTGCTTATTATTTTGAACGCAGATTCCTACAAACCGACGGAATCCAAATGATGATAATTTAGCGCTCTGGTTAAACAAGAGATGCCTTTATTACTGCTAGGAGAAACCTCAATAGAAAAGGATTCTAAGATACCTAAATACGATATACTCGTTAAGGTTCTTCTTCGAATGTAAATCCGATATCCTAATAAGTTCTCTTGTATATATGAATAATCATATATTTTAAGTGGCTAGTTAGTTGATTAACAATAATAATCTTATTTGAGTGTTTCATAAGGGATGTCTGTTACTTGTCATTCAATATTTAAAAAAAATCCAAACCCAAGGTCTATAACAAAGGTATTTCTAAGCTAGCTTTTACAATAACTTCATTCTTGAAATGTATGGAATTAAGTGGAATTAGTACGTACCTAGACTGATAATAGTCATCATCAGCTCATTACCACCAGACCCCCGCGCTTTGATATTATCGGTACACACGTATGCTGTTATTGCAATAATAATCTTGCTACTTT